>JAJOZX010000643.1:12500-122500 GCA_023014485.1 Bathynomus jamesi | reverse complement strand
AATGCGTCGCCACCCCTCCCATCTTTGTTAAATTTTTAAAATTATTTTACGTGAGTGTAAAAGCCGCTATATATGTATATTGTCACAGTTGAGGTAATAAATGGATATTTATCATACACGATCTCTCGACACCATATACTTTAAACCGATGTGATCCGCCCAGATTTCCAATTTTAATTTCTAATATCACTAAATCCCTCATATATATATATATATATATATATATATATATATATATATATATATATATATATATATATCACAGGTAAGGCAATAAAATAGATCACACAGACGTTCTCGCTACACCATAAACGTTGAGGGGCTAATGCGTCGCCACCCCTCCCATCTCTGTTATTTCTTTTAAATTATTTTCCAGTTTTAGAGCGATTGTATATCCTTCATATATATATATATATATATATATATATATATATATATATATATATATATATATATCCCGCAAGGGGGTTCTAAGCAAGTGCTCTTGAGTGCTCTTTGTGCTCGTTTGTACGTGCTTGTTCCTGGAGGTTTCACGTGCGCCCTCCCGGCCCTAGCACCCAAGGATGATGGGGCTCGACCCTGCAGTCCTTGTCATCCTTGGTCTTTTCCACTTCGACTGTCCCTCCACCCTTTCTTTTTCCTCTGTCTTTCCTCTCACTTTTTCTTTGTTTTTCCGCTGAGATATGCCCTTTAAATAGAGGCGAATCGGTTCTTCCTGAACAAAAAAAAAAAATATATATATATATATATATATTTTAGCTCAGGTAAGGTAATAAATGGATGTTTATTATATGTCCAAATTTCCCTTCCTCCACCCATCTCATCGGCGCCCCAGAAAAACAAGTTTTATTCTCTTTCTATCTCTCTCTCCATCTGCTCTCTCCATCTCTCTCTAAATTATTTTCAGTTTTACATGACTCTAAAAGTCTGTACAATTGATAAATAATATTGTTTATTTTCCAAACAAAAACTTCTCTCTCTCTCTCTCTCTCTCTCTCTATCTCTCTCTCTCTCTCTCTCTCTCTCTCTCATCTCTCTCTCTCTCTCTCTCTCTCTCTCTCTCTATCTCTCTCTCTCTCTCTCTCTCTCTCTCTCTCTCTCTACGAATCATTTCTGGAAGAAATCTATGGAATGGATAAGATATATTTCACACGCCCCAAGAATTCACGGTTCATCCAATTACACCACAATGGGCGGCGCATGAGAACGACCCCATGACCTCTGGTTGGCGAGTAGTCGCGCTTTCACGTAATGCCAAACCCGAATTTCAAAGACGGCCAATAGGAAACTCGCGATTCGGGTATTGTGCGAATTTATTTCCCGAACGCGATAGCCTTACATTTTCCTTGATTTTGAAACGTGTAGAGTGTGGTGGCGGTGCTCCATCTCTTCTCACATCAGGCTCTGGGCGCGTACCTCTTTCTAAAACTTCGTTAAGTATTGTGCCAATCGTACAGTGGTGTGAACGGTTGTATGACGATGCCAATGACCGCAGAACGTTTATATATCTGTATGTGTTTTTATGTGTAAAATAGTGATGCATGCGTTCCTTTATGGTACGTTGAACTCTTTCAGCTAAAGAGGCCTTATGTATAGAACTGCTAGTGTAGTAACTAATATTAAACGCTGTCAGCATGTTCTGCAAAGCGCGGCCTATAAATTCTTTCCCCATATCCTTACAAAAATAGCAAGGAACCCTATCTTCTTTGAACATCAGCGTTTGGTAGCTTTAGCAACTGTTTCAGGCGATTTATTTTTCAGAGGAATTAACCACAGATATTTAGATAATACATTTATTATGAATAGGATGTAGCCTTAGCCGTCATTATACACTGAATATCTTTGCATATCTGTTAAATCCGCTTGCCAAATAGATTCACTCGAAGCCGCTGTTGTCTTCATCGTTTTAAACCTTTTTCTCACCGGTTTATGAAGTTTATAAGCATCCTGCCCCGCAAAAACCTCTCAACATCTTTTATCCCTACTCCATCAGTGTAAACACCTCTGTATAGGGGCGGGGTTAGAAATGTTTTAATAGCGTTTTCTTAATATGTTAGCCATTTGCGTATTTTAGAGACACGTGGATAAGGTTGGCCGTTTGGTCTCTTCTTTCTCCTCTTCAGAGATTCTACTGTTGGGGGTGATGGCGTATTCAGTTGTGACACATGCGAGACTTGCTCCAAGTCTTTTAACCTATTCAGATTTCCTATCAATGTTTTGGGGACATTTATTTGTTGTAGTCTTGCTTTAATATGCTTCCATCCTGTTGGTGAGGGCCTGTCCCACTTTCTCCTTCAACAATGACCTCGCTTGTATCGGTCCACTCTATGATGGGGTCCTCACTCAATAGATTATAAAGACTTAAATATTTATTCGTCAATGTATGTGGGAGACTGCTTTTTAATACACGCTCGATGTGTTGCGTTCGGTTATCCTTTGGTTGGTCATATCTAACGTCGGGGCCAGGTCCTATGTCGCCATGCTGATCGTTGCTCGCGCCGTGTCTAATAGCCACGGGGAGCTCTGTCGGATTCTTATGAGCTTCTAACTCATGAAGAAATTTCTGCAGAGCCTCTTGGTACAAGATCCTTTTCTCATCAGGTGACTTTTCACAGTTTAATAGGGCTAACAACTCGCTTTCTATTCATTTAAGCCTGCTTTTACGGGGTTCTAGAACCGTGTCTGGTCTCTTTGAACTTTGCAGTGAAGCATACACCTCGTGCGGAATCACTACCACTTTCTTCATTATATTAGTCTAATCAGTAAAGGTCCCAAAACTGAAAATAAGATGGGGAGGAATGATCCCCCTCTTTGTACAATAATTCGCTTTTTCTTCCCCCACAGTTTGACTTTTACGAGCGAGCGCACGTATTATATTCTTGTAACGACGTAGGCGAGCCTTCTGAGGGGGGTTTCATTGGCACATTATATTTATAACATTAAGACAGATTTCACAGATGCATTTTAAAAAGTCAGAGTCGATATTTTTAACAAACATTTGTTGCAGTGTCCGGGGAATCGTTGATAGATTTTTATTAATTCACGATATTTCATCAGCCTATTTGTCATTTTGGAATATACACCGTTTCAGGTTCGCTTGGGAATAATTCTTTCTTAGAAGCACCCTAAACGTGTTTCGCGGTGGAGGTCACAAAGCAAATATCGATAACCCTGGTTTGTAGCTTCTTTATAACCTTCCGAAAACTTCTTATGCTGATTCGGGAACATTTGATTGGCTAATACCCCAATTTGTGACACATCTCTACGTTGTGCGAATAAGACTCGATATTGTGTATTTAGCGACACATCGCGCATGTATCAATTTTTGAAAAATAGATTCTCGTTGATGAAGAATACACTTATGTTAAGATGGAGGGAGAACACTGTAAATGTCTTGGCAAACGTTTTATCCATTTCCAACATGAAAGCGTCAATTAAAATGACTGTATGCTCATCTCCCTGTAACGAATTAACGTCATATACACCTTTGTTCAACAAAGTATCATCTTGGTACTCATTGAACACGGATTGATACCTCGAATAGCACCATATTACTTTATGTACAAATTTTGAGAACATCTCCCCTTATCTTTAATCATTTTAAGCATAAACACAGTTTTATCACATCCTGTAGGGCCAGATATAATACATGTGGAGGGGCTTGTGAACCTGAATTTTTCTACAGAGTCCATCTCTAACACGTCACACCCCTAAGTGGGTCATTTACAAAATATAACAAAATTTAAGTGCTGCTCCTTATATTCTTGTTTTTCTTCTTCCACAGAACCGTTAATGACGACGATGTACAGGCCCCCATCATCAATATTACAGATGACCCCGATGACCATGTGGCTACAGACTCCATCCCCGCTGACGAGCCCACACCAGCGATACCTGTAGCCTGCGACAATTCAAAGCGGAAGCATGATGAGGAACCGTCCACGTCAGGTATAAAGCTTGCCAGGATTGCGCTGGTTGTTAGAACCCAGTAATAGTGCCCCAACCTTCTACGTCTTACGACACAACGCCCTTAATAGAACCTTCCTCAAATATACCCCCTTATTCCTGTTTATTTCCGGTACTTCCTCCACACCAGCAGCAGCAGCTTCTCGTGCGGTGGAGGAAGGTATAACATTCGAGTTGGTACGCACCGCCACCCCCACCCCTGCCCTGACTAGAATTCGGTACGTGGTCAGGGTTGACCCTGGACCCCTGTATACCAACGGTGTTGGATTGCGACGCGTAGTTGAACGTAGTGTGGAGTTTGCCCTTCAGAACCGCGAAGAGCGTGAAGTCTGGACGAAGTTGTCCTTCAGGCTCGGTTCAGATGACGGGGATGTAGATGATTTTTGATTAGTAATAACGTTCGCACACTTGGCAGCTGTAGAAATAGAATATATCTTGGGCCGTATAATGCAGGCCTCACAAAGTAGTACAGCATTAAATATGGACAACTTCACAGTAGATATTGACAGAGTATTCCGGGTTGCGGGTCATAGTGCCGCACCTTATACTCTTAATTTCAATTCCCCGGTTATTTACAAAAAGCATTTAAACATCGATCGTGGTTCCTGCTTCATAGCAATAGTCTTGGCTCATATGTTCACTGTGCTAAATACAATCGCGTATACTGTAATATCTGGCTGCCTACGGTTTTGCAGCGTGCCTGTAAAGTGGCTTCAGATTGCAAGCTTGAGTTTGAATGTAATATGGGTCCTGAAGAGTTGAGAAGGGTAGAGCAGGAAATGAATGTTCATATAGCTGTATTTGAAATGGATGATCGTCGTAGCACTATGTATGTTTCTAAAAGCTGTGTGCGAGATCTTACAAGACCCCCAACTCATTTTAGGATTGTCAGGAACATCGTATCTCTTCATCCGTAATATAAGGACTCTCTACGCTAGTTATGATAAAAGTCGAAAATATTGAAGGCATCATGATTTGTGTAAGGGATGTCTCGAGTTTGCGGATGATATAGTGAAACATTGTAAGGAATGCCACATGGTATGTGAGCAGCGTAAAAGCCCCAAATGTGAAAGTCGTGTAGTTGAAACCGAGAAGAAGGAATGTAATGTGTGTAGACGTAAATTTTTCTATAATAAATGCTTTGAGTTCCATAAGTCAATTGACACTTGCAGGAAAATGAGAATCTGTGAATATGGCACGTTTCATATGATGGGTAATTGGCGTAAGTTTGAGCATAAATGTGATGAAATTCACTGTTCTACATGCCATGAAAAATATAAGGCGGATAGAGTGAAGCAATTAGGGTGTGTCAATTTTGGGGGTGAAATGACTAAATTGAAAATCATGTGATTTGGTAGCAATTTAATGTAATCATTTGGCACACAAAATAATATCCTTGCTTCAAAAACAACAAAAAATAACTCCTACCTACATCAATTTTAATTAAAAAAATCTATTTTTCCGTAAATTCGTAACAAAATAACAAATGTGTGCAAACATCCTATCAACATTTAAAGTGGCAATAAGATATCATTCAAAGTCTTTATTTGAAAGTAACCAATGCAGTCATGTCCTTCGCTTTTAGGAAAAAAAAACCCGGTGGAAAAAATCCCCCGGCGGAAAAAATCCAACAAGGAAAAAATCCCCCCGGAAAATATCCCCCGGAGGAAAAAATCCCCCAGCTGAACAGAAATGAAGGCTAATAATTTGAATAATAACGTAGGTGTGCATTCGTTCGTTCTGTGGTGATGCCTGACAGAATCGCACCAAAACAGCGCCTTGGTAATACTAAGCGCTGTTGGTGCAACAGGGTAATCCAAAATTTTTTTTTTTTTTTTTTTTTTATTTAATCATTACTTATACCAAAGCATTTTACATAATATGTTATAACAGCAGTAAATGGTAATTGTACAGCTCCAGCATCAGTAGGTGCACGTTGAAAACATATTCTACCATTAACAATATCAAGATCATTAGTACTAGTAAGAAAATTTTTACCAATAATCACACGACTATTAGCAAACTCAGCAGTACATTTTATTTTACGATACATATTAAAATATCTTGTAGCCGTAAATGAACGGGCACGTTGATGATTAACAACATTAGTATGATGTAAAGTATTATTAGGCTCAAACATAATAAACATTGGGGGGAAGGTATAGGGAGACAACGAGGTCTGGGCCCTAACCTCACCATCCCCATAACCAATACAGGCTACATGGCATGAACCCTGGCTAGATGGGCCAGAACCCTGGCTACATGGCATCAACCTTTTTGCGGGTGGATATTCAACATAACCAACATATTAAAATGGGGATAATACTGGAATCTTACACCACATAATCTATAATAATTATGAATTAACATTTTCATTTTATCCTTCTGGGGGATTTTTTCCTCCGGGGGTTTGTTTCCGGGGGGATTTTTTCCTTGTTGGATTTTTTCCGCCGGGGGATTTTTTCCACCGGGGTTTTTTTTCCTGATCCCTGTCCTTCTTGCTGCGGTTCCTTGACATCAGCATTCGGCTTGCTACTTGCGCTTTGATGTAGCCTTCTCGCCTCTCGTGACTGTAAACTTGACTAGCTGCTTCTGTGACCATTTTCACACATCTCTCCACACTCTGAGTGTGAGAAGGCCACTTTGGCACTTGCATTGGGGCCTCTTTAAGTTGTGTTAAATCTTTGTTTGTTATACATGTTGTCAGTGGTGGCTCCAAAACTTCCGAACTCAAGTTAACTAATTCTGACAATTTCGTGGCATTGACGTTTATCGGAAGCTACCTTCCTTGTTTGAACAGAGCAATCTCCCAGCTGGTCATCATCTAATGATGTTCCTCTAAGCTTTAGAATGATTTCCACAGCCTCAGTTTGTTCTTTGGTACATTGGCTGCAGAGTATTGCTTGCAAAACTGCCTCTGGCCTAGCATACCAAGCGGACTTTCTCAACACAGGTAACACGATGTCCACCACTACCTTCCTTCGGGTTCTCAGTAGCTGTAATCGAAACAAGATGTGGTTGGGCCCCTCCATCCACATTGGATTAAGTTTTACATTGAACCAGTGAGGAAGATAAAACCCAATAATAAATTCAACAATCAACATCAAATTCTGTAGCATTTTGCCCTTCAGTGCATGATTGGAAACCCAAATCCTGCAGAAACGAATCGCTGTAGTTAACCAACGACTGTGACTTACGGGTCCAATCTCCAAGAGAGCCAGATTTTGAGGTAACTCTCTTGATCTGATTGCTTGAACAATACGATAAGCGTAAGATTGATCCGTGCTGAGGTCTTTGATAACTTCTTCAGACAACACTGGAAGGGGAGGGCCTACTTCGACCTTTGGAAATTTTGTATTTATTTCTAATTCCGTTGCTTCATCTAGCATGTTGCCAAGGGGGCCTGACCACTTGTTGTTGCTCTTTGTAGGACCATCAAGTTCCTGGATGAGACGACGAAGAGGTAGTTCCCCTGTGTGCAAATCACATACAATCCAAACAAGCCTTCTTCCAAGTTTTTTCTCTAAATGCGTCATAACACCGCCCTGCCATCCAGTGTTCACCGCAGTTGAGTCTCCACCAACAGCCTGCAGTGAACTGTCAAGTCTTCTTTCTTGAAGCCAACATATTATTTGATCAGCAATTGCCTCTGCATGTTTCTTGCCTTCTACTTCTGCTTCAGGAACAAAGTGAAACAAATAGCAGCCACCAGGTTCGGAACACACAGCAGTGTTCTTCTTTGATGAGACCGGGAAACTTTCTGTCCATTCCCTCTATCTCTAGGAGAACTTTTGTGTCATCTCTTTTTCCATCAAACAAAAGGCAAGAGAGACCTTCCTCCTCCAAATCTTTTTCATGCTGATCAGATATTTCCTTCATTATTTTTTCTTGTGCTCTTCTTATCTTATTATGATCTATCACTAAGGATGTATCCTCTCGGCTGATGAGTCCTGCATCTATCCAAGTGGCAGTGGCAATCTCTGCAGTCTCTCGTAGCCCCGTATGGTGGCGAATACTGGCAAGGGCAATGTTTGAGATGTCTTTAGTGTTGTATTTCATTCTCTTCGGCGAAGGTTCAGATGGCATTTTGGAGCTATCATCTGATGTTGCTTCTTTCTTTTCATCTGAAGAGCTTTCAAAGAAGTGAGAAACCTCTTGATAGAGCTCTTCATCTCTTTGGGTGGCTCCTTCACTCTTTTTCTTCCTTTCTTCCCTCTCTCGGATTTTCTCTTTTTTATTAGTAATAGCAATCTGTTTTTTGGTTTCTGAATAATCTGCCGAACCAATCTGCATACTTCCTTGGCCTCCTGCCTTTGTTCTCTGCACCTTTATGAAAGCCAGCTCCAAAACAGGGATCTTCTTCTCACGAGGACAGCGACAATCAATGTGAGGGTGAGGTTCTCTTCTGCATGAGGGAGAACAATTGGCTTCAGAACACAACTCTATGGGACACTGGCAGTTAAAAATGTCAAGAAGAGTATCAAGTGTGTGCAGAAATTTATTTTTCTTTGCTAGTTTTCCTTTACCAAGTGATGTCTCAACTGCTTTGTGCCACAGTTTTGTTAATTTTAGCTCAATAGTTCTATACTGATTGAGTACAGGTGGTTTGATTAACACATTAGCTTTTTCCACTGATGCAGAAGAGGGGGAATCATGTCCCTTATGAGCTCTTTCTCTGTGTAGTTCCTTCTATCCTTTGTATTTTGTTCACGAAGGAGTAACCCTAGTCTCAGCATGTCTCGCACTGTTGGTAGTTCTGATACGGGAAGCTCCTTGCCTGTACCGACTAACAGGCTCAAGTGGCATGGCGACTGACCTCTTGTCTTCAATTTTGACATCTAAGTATTTTATATCAATTATGATGTTTCAAAGTTGTCATTCGATGTTCTAAAATTTAATAAAAAAATATTTCATGGGATTACAACATAATTAGACACAAGAATATGATAATAATAAATAATTGTAATAACCAATAATCCATACTTACAGTTAAACTGTAGTGTTCGTCTAGTAGAATAACTATAAAGTAGGTACAAGAGCAATAACAGCAAACCACTGTCTATGACATCTAAGAGGCAACTGAGGACTGAGAGTGAGGGACAGTTCTATTCATGTTGTGACTTGTACATTGTACAACAACTGTATGACCTTGGTCCTTGAAAACACTCCATATGTGATCAGTGGGATAATTCTGTGACAAATGAAGAGTTAATCAATTTATGTCTTATTATTTAGTAAAAGAGTCAATTTCTGAAACTTCAAGGTAAAATTGATGTAGGTAAGGGTTATTTTATTTCATTTTGGTTGGCCAATTTCAAGTTTTGAAATGAAAAGACTATTTTCACTACCAAAATTGATTTGAAAAAAGTTGACCAAGTTGACACACCCTAGTGAAGCATGTATGTTATATGAAAGATGCTAAGCCTAAAAATAAACCTTGTATAACTGTGTAATACGATATAAAAACATACACGAACGCTGAAACCAAAGAGGTTATTCCACTTTTACTTGTAAGCCAGACTATCTGTGACGAGTGCATGGAGATCGAGTGTGATGAGTACCACAAATGTGGTAAACGGACAAACGTTTTTAAAACGATTGCACACGACAGCCCTGTGAAACTCTTTGTATCTTATATTGTCAAATTAGCGGAGAAGTTAAAAAAAAGACTGCATATTCTTGACCATAACGGAGCAAAATTTGACACACAGTTCCTTTATAAGGAGTTGCTTGAACACAAGTCATCGGAGATATTTACAGGTGATCCCTTGAAAAGAGGCAACAAACTAATACAGATGTAGATAAGAGGTAACGTACATTTTAAAGACAACCTATTGTTCACACCTTGTAAATTAGCAAATCTACCCAAGGTCATGGGTGTAGCCACTGAAGTTTCAAAAGGGTATTTCCCTTACACATTCCTCACTAACGAAACTTTAAAATACGTAGGACTGCTTCACCCCAAACATTACTTCAACTACACCAACATGAGTGATAGTGAGCGTGAAGATTTTGACTGCTACTCCACCAGTTTTAATGAAACTAGTCCATAAAATATAGCTGATGAATGTGAACGTTAATTCGTGAATGCTGTGCGCATGCTTAGAGTATGTTTCCAGGCCTTTAGAAGGGTGTACATAGCCCGTTTTAAATACGATCCGCTGCAAGTCCCAACCACGATCGTCTCATTATGTTTTACGGAGTTCAAGGATAACTTCATGCCTAAAGACACCTTAGCCGTCATTCACAGAAACAATCCCCGTAGTTATGGGCACAAGGCTATTTACTGGCTGATACACCTACAGCAACAGACTGGGGCATACATAAAACACGCCCGCATCACGGAGGAAGTACCCAATAAGGTTATTGGTCGTTTTTTGGGTTGATGGTCTAAATGAGGATCCAACCACTGGTGAGAAGACTGTGTAATCCTTTAACGGCTGCTGGTGGCATGGATGCCCACGCCCTGAGTGTGCTGTCACAGGGGACTTCCATGGAAGAACCTCCGCCGACAGCTTCGCATGGACCCGTAACCGCGATCAACCTATAGGCTCCCAGTTCACTCACAAGATCGTGTGGGAGCATGAGTATGATGCAGGGATGGAAACAGATGGCCAGTAACGTGAAGAAATAAACACAATCAAATGTTCAATGGTGTTGGACTCCCTCAAATGTGGTGACAGCTTGTTTGGAGGGCGTACAAACTCATTCAAGCTATACTTTACGCCTACGGAAAGCGTGAAACCTCATTACTACGACTTCTGTTCTTTATATCCCTACGTAATCAAGAACAATCCGTACCCCGTAGGTGCACCTGAAAAACTAGTGGGCCTCGCCCTGACAACCATCGAGAAGTTCTCAGCTAATTTGAGTGAGCGCTACTTTGGATTCTCTTTCGAAGACGTGCTTCCCCCTCGCGATTTATGGATACCGATTTTACCCGTCGTTATAGATCACAAGCTCATGTTTCCTCTGTGCGTGAAGTACGCAGAGGAGAACAATGGGGACTGTAATCATACAACCAACCAGCGTAAGATCAGAGGTGTATATACATACAAGCCCTGACTGGACATAGCCGTTCGACATGGCTACAGAATATTGAAGATACATGAGGTGTGGAGGTTTCAGAAGCTACCCAACCTTTTCACGCCAAAACAACGCTTTTTGAAGGACAAGTTATAAGCATCAGGGTATCCGCGAGGAGTTGATACTGAAGATGTAAAAACGGCTTATATTCAACGTTACCACGCCCGTGAAGGTATAGAGCTTGACCACTCCCAAATTGTTAAGAATCCTGGCAAGCACTTCAGTGCAAAGTTGTGTCTAAACAGTCTTTGGGGAAAATTTGCACAGAACACTGGCAAAGAGAACGTTCATTTGTCCCAAAGTTATAGTGAAGTCTGGGATTATGCCAACCCCCGATAAAGAGTTTATGGAGATCGAGAATGTAGGTAATACTTACATAATAAAGTAGAACATCACCGAAGTTGCCTCAGATACCTCACGGGTTAAAAACATACCTGTAGTCAGCTTCACAACGGCCTACGCTCGCATCAAGCTTTGGGGACTACTGCACTCTCTTGTGCGGAAGGTGCTGTACGTTGATACAGATAGCGTAATATTCACAGAGTGGGAGGGTGAATACATGCCTCCTATTTGGGAATTCCTCGGAGAGTTAACTGATGAAATCAAGGATGAGTATGGTGATGGTGCATACGCTAACTCATTTTATCAACAGGACCAAAAACTTATTCTGTACGTGTGAGGGTGGGGGAAGATATGAAATATATTGTGAAGGCTAAGGGTATCACGCTTAACCATGCGAACCGACGAGTCGTTAAATTTGACTCGTTGAAGGATCTAGTGCGCTTGGAAGATGAGGGCGACCAGCCACCCCAACTGACTGTGAGGACACACAATTTTCGGGCGAAGAAACTAGGGGGTGTAAAGGTACTTAGGGGCACGAAGGTATGCCGTAAAACCTATCGGAAACGTTAATAGGTGCCTGGTACCTACGATACCGTACCCTTTGGATACCTTAATCCTTGATTGTTTATATATATATATATATAATATATAATATATATATATATATATATATATATTAGGGTGGCCCTTATTTTGACATTTTGGAAAGTTTTACCTCTGACCTTCTCAGGTGGTTCCATTTTGGTAAAAACTAAGATGAGTCAAATATGAGCCAGATTGAATAATATTTACGGGTGGCTCAAGGGCTTCAAAGTTTGCCCCTGTTTGTGACCTCGATGACCTGTTTTCTTTTCTTTGCGTACAGGTTTTATGCATGATGGCAACGCGCTCCCACGAATTTCTGGTTAGCCCCGCGGACGGGATCGAAGGAAGTAAACTCCCTTCAGGGAAGCAAGTTCTTGGCCACTTCTTGCATCGCCATATTGTTCTCAAAGAAGAAATCCGAACAGCAGCAACTCGGCCCATCGAGCGAGTCGAAGAGTTCTGGTCTCGCGCCAGAATCCCAACCAAACATTGCAAGGATTCGATCAAAAAGCTTGAGCAACTCTTCTTCGAGTGGAAGGGGCTGAATAACAAAAGCCGTCGAACCCACACCAAGAAGATAATGAAGCCACGTTCTTAGCCAAAGTCGAGGAATCTTTTGAAGTAGCACACGCTTATGCCATGGAGCTCATCAAGAATCAAGAAGACAAGCTTTTCCTTGAATCTCAGCGGAAGAAGGGACGACCTGCCTCCCTGGGGGGAGTTGACAAGGTGCTGCTTCAACAACAGCAGAAGGAGAAGGAGAAGGAAGAAAAACTGATGAGGAGACGTCATCGATCACAACTTGACAAAGAAGTCTTTTTGGAAAAAACGGAGCTGGAGAGCAGCACTGAATCAGAGGAAGATCTGTATCAAGAACCAGGTCCCAGCACAAGTAGTGCGCGTAGTGCCTCTCCGCCACGAAAACGAGGACGTAAACCTCTCATTTCATCCCAACTGGCCGCTATGCTTGATCGAAATGGTTTAAGTGACAGAGGTATTGATGATCATCTTCGAGGCTTCCAGAGCCCTTGGACAAGACCCACAAGAGCTTGCTCTGAACAAGTCGACCATCCATCGTCAACGTCAACAACACCGAGAAGCAGCCGCTGCCAACAACAAAGAGGCGTTCAAACCAGACACACCCCTTACAGTGCACTGGGATAGCAAGCTCATGCCTGATCACACATGGAATATGAAGGTGGATAGGCTGGCTACTCTAGTCTCGACAATAGGAGAGAAGAAGCTGCTGGAGATTCCGAAGATACCCAATGGGACCGGCCAAGCTATGGCCCAAGCTGTGTACAACGCCATTCGCCAGTGGGGGCTAGAAAACTTTATACGTGCCATGTGCTTCGACACAACTAACTCCAACACCGGTCGATCGTCAGGAGCCTGTGTAATTCTCGAGCTCCCACTGGGCCGGCATCTTCTGCATTTTGCCTGTCGACACCATATCCTGGAGTTGGTCTTGGCCCCCGCCTTTGAAGCTTGCTTGGGCTCCAACAGTGCACCGGAAATCCTCTTGTTCAAGCGGTTCCAAGCACAATGGCCACCCATTGACTAAAAAAGGTACGAGGACGCCTTCTCGGACGACTTCGCTGCATTAGAGCTCGCCGATGTCCGGAACGAGGTCATTGCGTTCAGTGAGCAGCAGCTTCACGTGGGAAGACGTTTCGAGCTCCTGGGCCTATGCATCTTGCTCGCTGGATGGCAAAAGCCATTTACAGCCTCTAAGTTTGGATGTTCCGGTCTCAGTTTCATCTGACAGCGAGGGAAGCTAAGGGACTAAGAGATTTTAACATCTTTCTTGCAAAGGTTTACCTCAAGGCCTGGTTTCTGGCACCTCTTGCTTCCACCGCAGCTAGAAACGATCTCCAACTTCTTCAGCAGCTTCACACGTACCCTCAACGAAACATCAGTGCAGCTCAGCTACATCACGCAAGTTGACCGGCCACCTATGGTACCTGTCGGAGGATTTGATTCTTCTAAGCCTCTTTGATCCAGAGGTGGATTCAACCACAAAGCAGGCCATTCTGAAAATTTCAACAGAGAAGGAAGAAGAGGACGACCCACCAAAACGGGAGTTCGTGGATCTGACGATGGTGGAACTAAAAACGCTCGCCAGTTTTGTGTCAAAGGAAAGCAGAAAACTGTTCGCGACGCTAGGCATGCCGGATACATTCCTGAACGAAGACCATGGTACATGGAATGACAGAGATGACTTCAAGGCTGCCCAGGCAATCGTCCGCTCTTTAGCAACGACCAACGACCATGCAGAGCGAGGCGTTGCCCTGTTACAAGACGCGACGCGGTCAAGGCGATTTCGAAATGAAGAGAAGCTGCAATATGCCCTCCAAGTTATCGAGCAGAGCCGGGCAAACTTTCCTGACGCGAAGAAATCAACGCTGCTGATGAAGTCGTGATGTGCGATTCTGTTATAACCAAGTGTCCCTTCTACACTGTTTTGAAATTATGTAATTACATTTTTGGGCAATGATCTTTCTTTATAATAATGCAATAAAAGGAGTCATGGAACAAATATACTTAAATTCCTAGACAAATAACTTAAACGGCCAACACACTTGGCCTATGTCTGGAGGGGTGCTAGAGTGTACAAATTTTGACGGCTTTGAGCCACCTCTAAATATTAACATCTGTTCAAATTTCATAGAGGATACTTTTTCATTAAAAGGAACCATTTGGCGGGGTCAGACGTAACATTGCTCTGTTCTGAAATTTCACCATATGGATAAGAGCCACCCTATATATATATATATATATATATATATATATATATATGTGTGTGTGTGTGTGCGTGTATTGTTAACGATATGTTTATTTATTACGTATATTTGTTTCAATTAGGGTTTCATTTTCTCCTCTATGTGTGTGCGTATGTACAATCCTAAGCTACGCCCACTGTGAGCTCGGTCATGTGGCTCCTGCTACTACCTGGGCATATCTCTACCCCGACGTGCTCAGTTTATCTCTGCAAACCCTGGAGCTCAGACATGTATTTTCTCACGTAGACGAAAAGTAGTGATGGCTACTTTTGATATTGCCTGTTTGACGTTTATGAAGTGGTATCGGTAAAGTCGGAAGATGTGGCAAATATTGAAAGACGACCTACCCCACCCTCCTTTGAGTAATGCCGGATTTCGCGGCACAAACGACGTAATGGACTACGTTGTAGGGCTAAACTGTTTAAAAGCGTACATATACCGTGAGGTGAAAGAAACAACGCGTGCAGAAGAGAAGCAACGGATATGGATAATGAGACTTGTTGATGAGTGTTGTGACAGGCGATATTACATCATGCTGCATCATACCGAGTACGCGTATCCTACGGCTGAGAATATAAACCTTGTCATCATGGACAAGCTAAAGTACTTTTACCACTACATTCATATATATCATGACGAGAGTCGCAGTGACGTTGTGGCTAAATGCTTGTGTGAGATTTTAATAGAGTTTACAGACGAGTATCGATTGTCAAACAAAAAGGATAAATACTGTCACATGTTTCTCCCAAATATTCCACCGGATTGCTAAAGTGGGGAGAATGTCTAGTGCGTATAAAACATTAAAACTGAAATTATCCCATGTGTCGAAAAATTGCCCGGTATAATGGGTACAAGTACTCGCATGATTCATGCTAGAACAAATCCGTACACGATTCAACAGCTTATGGTGTGACTCGCTCCTCCGTAGAGCCGATCCGCCCATCCGTGGCTCATTGTTATCTTAGAGCTTGAAACGACTGGACGTGCACTCCTCGAATACGATGGAACTTCCTTTGAAAAGCATTCTCAATGCCGCGTACGATGTGTCCGTGATGAAGTCATTATGCGTGTTCAGGCGTGAAACCGGTGCCACTAACTATGCACTTGAAACGACTTGTATGCAAGCAAACTCTGGTAAACGTAATGTTATTTATTTAAGTGTTGAGAAGATGAATAGCGTCTTCGTGATAGTTGAAAAGTGGTGTGAGGACCGTTAAAAAATACCTTCAGGTGTAGGTACAAGAAGAGAACAGATTAGTGATGCTCCCTCATATGCCGTTCTTTGTACGTTGTTTATAAATAACGATCAGCCATGCATTGATATACAACTGATGTGGAAGAATGCATCTGATAATAACGTTCTTGTCCCTACGCGAAACCGATTCACCCTCGACAGAATGTTTGAAATCGTCGAACTCCGCAAGCTGGAGCCTATATTAGACGCGCGTGTTACGGATATGATTTATTTTGACACGATACTTGAATACGCATACACCGCTCTGCTCGAGGGATTTATCGAATGTAGGCCAGAATGGTTTGGAGCTGGATGCTTATTTAAAAGGTTTAGACTCTTCGAAATATCACGAACTTTGGTACAAAGGACTTGAGCGATGCAGGGCAGAGCTCGCCTACACTGTTCACCCTGAAGAATTGTACCTCTATATAATGAGAAGCTATCGTTACGACTTGGAAGATTATTTCAATTACCGCTATGCGTTGTGAAGAAGAGTTCACGATTGAAAAGCTCGGGTCGGTAAGAAAAACCCTCGATTGGAAAGGAGTGTTTATAAACTTGTATTTAATAATGATATGATGGCTAACGAAGCATTCTTTGTGCGTGCTGCTTTTGAATGTATTTTAGCTGTGTTTAAAGATAACTTGCCAACCGAATATAAAGTGGGCACAAAAACAGTATTGAGCGATATGAAGACCATTTACATCGAGTATAGGCGCCCGCACATCTTGAGCGGTGAACTGATGTTAAATCGGATTTACTGCTTGGTGCAAAGCAATAATGATGTGACTGTAGACTCGATTACGTGCGAGTTTAGAGTTTTAGTTAAGGGCAGTAGAACGAATTTATTTTGATGTATATTTATTTTCAATATATTTAATATAATTGTGTATATATATTTTTTTCCTTTACTAATATGTTGATGATTATACTCCATCGTTTTGTATATTATTATTTTTATTTTCAATATATTTAATATTTTTTTATTTTCAATATATTTAATTATTTAATATAACTGTGTATATATATATATATACTTCTTTTGTACTGCTATATTGATGTTTATACTCCATCGTTTTGAATATTATTTTTTATTTTTTTATTTTATATATATATATATTCCTCGTTCATATTTCTTATGTTATTATTATGTTTTATTTTACTTTTTGATCACATATATTCCATCGTTTGTATAGGATTGTATATTTATTTTCTATATATTTCGTGAAATTGATTTCAATAAATCGTCTAAATAAACAGAATGATGTAATGGTGTTTTATTTCATTCTTTTGGTTGTATATGTAAACGATATTATTATTTAATTATATGTATACCAAATGGCTGGTTAGGCCTTCTAACCCGACTGACGGATTTCTAAGCCAACTGTCAAGAATATCTGAATAGCGCAGTCTGGCAGCTGAAAAGTTAATTAATATATATGCCTGCCTTCTAGGTCTTCTAAGCCAACTGGCGAGTTAAGCCAACTGGCGGATTAAGCCAATTGACGGATTATGCCAACTGGTGGAAAGCCAACTGTCAAGAATATATGTTTTAATTAAATAAATAGCGCAATCTGCCAACTCAATTCTAATAATTTACACCTGAATAGGCCATTTACGACTTCTAAGTCTGGCAGGAGACGGGCGAACACCCCTCTCTTCTTCTTAGGTTAATTAAGGCTTAGGTTAGGTTTACCTTTTGGTGGGTGAGGCCGTCCCAACTTCTCCCCCAAAGACGCTCCTTTCGCTTCCCCTCTTAGGTTAGATATACCCCTTTGAGGGATGAGGCCGTCCCACTTCCTCTACCAAAGAGGTTAGGAGGACTCCCCCAGCTTGTTGGGGGGAGTTCCCCTTCATTGCAGCTTGGGGGATAACCCCTCTCCCTTGTTGCATAACCCCCCTTTTTTAAATAACCCCATCCCTCTTTGTTTCATAACCTCTTGCAACATTCCCCCTCCCCCTTTGCAACATTGATCAACATTTGCAATTGCATTGCACTCTAACCTTTTGCGGGCATACTACTTACATCTTTATTGTGTTAAGCGTTAAAAACTCCTTTCCGTTGACATCTATTGCCCACTTTACACGCCAGAACTGGTAAAGGCCGACCTTTTGGAATTATCAGTTTTTTTCTTCGATGCTTCTTCGGCTAAATGGCCTCGATTTTAAATCCCTTATAATACCGCCTTCCATGATTAAATTTACAAATTAGGCTACCCAGAACACAAATACTTTTTATTTCATGACAAAATTCACCAGCTAGGATACACAGAACAAAAGGAGCAGAATTAATTTGATAGTTTCAGGTAAGGCTATTGTAAGTCCAAGGTCAAGACAAAGCTTTAAAATTTCTTTTGCATGTTTGCACTGACAAAAATCGGAGTCTTGATAGATGTATTTTAATTGTGACGTTAAAGCTTTTACGTAAAATAGATTACTGTACTTATATTCAAGTGCTTCTGTTAAGTTTTGGAGGAAATTTCACTTATACAGGGTGTTTATAAAGTCCTTATCTATTTCAGTGAAAACGTAGCAAAAAGGGTAAAATTCAATAACAATATAATAGAAGGCATACATTTAATGAATACTTTAGCATTGATTCTACATGAGCACCATCAGTATCTCTACAGAGTTCGAATCTGTCAGCAGCATTGAATCGAAATAAACGGAGCCTTTTCGATTTCTTCATGAATAATGTTACCAATAACTTTATCAATCGAAGTTATAATTTCATTCTGTGTGGTACTCGACAACCCAGAAAACCCTGAAGATCCTTCTTTTGCAACTAATCTACTGGCAAAAACACTGTCTAGCTCTGCAAAATAATTTAAAAGCTCTCTATAATTGTCCTTATTATTACTGTCACTGCTTTCGTCGTGTCCACGAAATGCTAATTCCTGTTTACTTAAATATAAAACAGCATTCACTAAATGCTTCAGATACTGTCTATTTTCATCAACTTTCTGATTGTGATTTTCTCTTTCTATCACATATGTTCTGCTAATTGCACTTTCAATAGTGGTTTTTCCAAAACACTTCCAAACTTTAAAATTGCTAAGGTGAGATGAAGATTTTGTGTGAACAGCACTGTCACCAAAATGTTTTCCATACTACTATAGCGTTGATCAGTCCAATATTGTTTTTCTCTTGGTTTAAACAAGCACGGCCAACAATAAAGTTTTTGATTGTCAATACTTCCACATAACCAGTCAATTTGAGAATACCAACTCGTCTGAAAAGATCTATTGCCCACTTTACACGCCAGAACTGGTAAAGGCCGACCTTTGGAATTATCAGTTTTTTTTTCTTCGATGCTTCTTCGGCTAAATGGCCTCGATTTTAAATCCCTTATAATACCGCCTTCCATGATTAAATTTACAAATTAGGCTACCCAGAACACAAATACTTTTTTATTTCATGACAAAATTCACAAGCTAGGATACACAGAACACGAATAAAGGCGAACTCACACTGAGAGCTAAGCCATGTGAGCTAAGCCATGTCACAGCCATAACGCAGATGTGAGAGATTTTATATAAAATGAACACTTTCCATTAGTTGTGTATTAAATTTCCTAAAATTTACTGTACTATGCAAAGTAGAATATATAGAAATACCGAACTGCCAGTATGATATGCAAATATTGCTTTTAAATGTTTAGTAATTCAAGATAATAAGATATATTTGGCACAGCAGCAAGTTCTCAAGCAAATACGAATTTGCCTGACTTCGAACATTAAAAACTTGGTTATTCGGTGGATACAAAGTAATAAAAATTTAAATACTAATTAACTTTGCGTATAGTGAATATCCAAATGACTTTATAACATTATAAATAAATCATCAGATTTACATCATAACATGTTTCAAAGAGAGACGTCAGGCTTAAGATTGTTTGCCTGACAAGACGTGGAATTGTGCATTTTTATGCGAGTTGTAAGGCTTTGTTATTTGAGAAGATGCATAATAATAATACAGTAATAATTAACTTTATGTAGTCACAGTGTATATGCAAATAGCTATATAACCTTATTTATAAATCCTAACATGGTCTTTATAACGTTTTATAAAGTAAAGATATCTGACTCAAAATTTTTAGCCACATATGGATGGCTGGGATTTTTTAGCCTGATAACTTGACAAGAGATGGAATTGTGTATTGTTACTTTTTGCAAGTTTTTGTAAGTTTTTTAAAGTCCCTTGCAGGAGAAATAACAGGTCAGGCTCAGCCTGACCTGCCTGACCCCCTCCGTCGTCACTGATATATATATATATATATATATATATATATATAACATACTCCCTGGAAAGAAGAAGAGAGAGGTACACCATAATTTACATATGAAAATGATCGAAAAACTGGTACCAAACCTCAAACTAAACCCAATTACCATCCAAACAACGCTGCAAAAAAGAAAGGCAGAATGTGTAGTGTTCCCAAATTAAAGGCCCGACAAGGGACCTCCTCAACACTGAAGGAAAATAGCTTGGTTGTCAGGGGGCCAAGACTTTTTAACCAGCTTCTAAAGGACCTCAGAAACATTACAGGGGTCAAAGTTGAAGTCTTCAAGAGAAGACTAGATGCCTGGCTTAGGACGGTACCAGACGAGCCGGGTATACCTGGCTTTTTGCGGTGAAGAGTGCAAGAGAGCAACTCGCTCCTCCACCAAGCCAGACCTAGAGGCGGGGCCACCAGCTTGACTTTCGTGTGAAGAGAGACCAACACACGGAACCTAAACGAGGCTAACGAGGTATATAAGCGTGAGAACGTTGCCCCCTGTATATGCACAAATAAATCTCTTCATCTCCCGAGAACACCCTGGAAACGTTGTTGTGCGGCCAGAAGTGATGTAAGGGCGTGGTTAAAACGCTACGGGGTTCAACAGAGGCAGACGGGGGGCGGGCGGGTCGCAACGGACGGAGTGCGACGTACGCGGGCGTAAGGCTGGAGGACTATGACAGTTTCCCGAGAGGTCATAGCAGTCTTAGATATAACTCGTAAAGATTCATGAAAATTACCTTTCTTCCTCAACTTGGTCTACCCTTAAGTTAGGTTAACCTAACCCTTAGGCTAAACCCTAAGCTTTTATAGATACAAACCCTTAGGTTATGTTAGGTTAACCTAACCTACTCCTGCCTCAGATACATCTCGTCAGTGAATGTACGTTTTATTTTTGCTTCTTTGTTTGTTTGTTTGATTTTGTTTGATTTTTGCTTTTAAACCTTCAAATACCTCTCAGGAAAGAGTGTGATGACCACGTTACGTCATCATGCCAAAATGTACCTCATAAAATAGAGGTGAGAAACTCACTGGGAAAATTCTCAAATCGATCCATTTCTGTCTTCTCAAATTCAAACATACTACTGTTCCAGAGTTGTACAGCAGTACAGTAATCCCCCATTTACGTGGTAGATGCTTTCCTGAACCTTTCACGTAAAATGAATTCAGCGTAAATTGGAGGAACTATAACATATAATTCAATGCGACAAGTGCGGGCCCCCCCCCCCCCCCCCCAACCCCAAGACACCCCAAAAATAAAATAAAATTAAATAAGATACAAGAATAATAATAATAATAATAATAATTATCTGCCAAAAACATAATATTAATTAAATAAATAAATACATACATAAACTCATCTGTAAAAAAAGCAAAATTTAGTAATAACTAATAACATGTAATACTTAAAAAAAATTGTATGTTATCGATTTTAACTAAATTTGTAAGATCATTAGATATTTAAGTGTTCTATAAGAAATCCTGGTGCTGGTTAAGTATGCGGTCTACCATCTGAGTTTTGACAGAGTATTTTCGTTAAAACTAACGAAAATATCACGACTTAACCTAACCAATTATCAAGGGCGTACAGTTGATCTATTATTAATTATAACATTGTTTGTTTCTGGAATAGTATTTACTATTTACTAATAGATCAACTGTACGCCCTTGATAATTGGTTAGGTTAAGTCGTGATATTTTCGTTAGTTTTAATGAAAATATTCTGTCAAAACTCAGATGGTAGACCGCATACTTAACCAGCACCGAAATCCTAATAGTTTTCTCAAAATTTAATCTTCATTACTTTAATGAACCTATAGTGTTCCTCTCTTAACTGATTTGCATCAAATTTTCAGAAGCAGTACAAATTAGACTCCATGGTTACTGTATAAACGAAAAGTCTACTTGTATCTGAGCGTTCCCGGTGGACGGGTAATTATGAGGCCATGCTTTCGTTTAAGCTACAGGGATTCTCACTTGGCCTATTAATTCTAAGTTCACCGAATATATCGATTTTTAAAATGTTGCTTGTTACAGTAGTATAGTTAGGCTGTATGGGTAATATTTTTTATATTTTATTAAAATAGTGATATAAAAAAGTAGCTTTTATGAATACTTCAATATTTGTAAAATTTTTGCAGAAATTTCTGCACAAAAATGTGTAGTAGGTGGAAATGTGGTCGTGTATTCATGATTAACATAATTTTTTATTGGAAAAATAATGAAGGAGATTTGTAAGACATTTTCGATAGCTATTCAGGATTTTTTTATCCGACCAGAAAGCCGCGTTACGTGTGGAGGTCATTATTAATTATTATTATTATTATTATTATTATTATTATTATTATTAACTAGATAATATTTGCAGTTTTGCATTGAAATATATTTGCACCAAATATGAATACATAACAATAAAATGCATATTTTAAATTACAGGACAGAGAAAGAGTGGTGTCATCATTCCTGCCCCTTATGTAAGAATTTAGGTACGTTTTACTTATTCTCTTAACGTAAATAAACGTTAGTAGTATTTTACTGAGTGGGTTACAGTTAATTAGCTTATAACATAAGAAACAGTCACGCAGGGGGTGAAATAAATATGCAAGCATATCGTAAAGGAAAAAGGAAAGGATAGGGAAAGCGATGAACATTTTCTTGGTTTGAAATATAGTTTACTTCTTTCTTTATCTATCCCTTGATTTATATTCTCCATCTGGGGCGATTCAACATTCAACCCTATTCTGCAAAGACTGGAACAGTGGCGGATCGTAGTAACCCAGATTAGAGGGGCTGCAGAAGTATAAATGTTCAGTAGCATGAGTAGTATAGCCGCAAAAGGGGGGAGTGCAGGAATGTTGGAAAATATTACGTAATGTTGCAATGTTGCAAAGGGGGTAGGGTGTTGCAAAGGGGGGGTGCAAAGGGGGTGGGGTGTTGCAAAGGGGGGTGGGGTGGTGCAAAAAAAATCCCCCAAAAGTTGCAAAGGGGGGTGGGGGGATGCTGCGGGTGCAACAAGGGGTCATGAAACTTGGAGGCGGCGTTATCCCCCAAGAGAAAGAAAGGAGAGAAAGGAGGAGAGGTGTTCACCTGGCAGGAGCCAAGTGCATATTATGACTTCAGCCGAGTAGGCTTTGTCTTATAGACTCCTAATCAGCCACTTGGCTTAGAAGGCGTAAATGGCTTGTTCAGGTTGAGTTGCCAGATACCACTTTTTATTGTTCAGGTATACATTATTATGGAGAGTTGCCAGATACCACTTTTTATTGTTCAGGTATACATTATTATGGAGAGTTGCCAGATACCATTTTAATTGTTCAGGTATACTTTATTAAGTTGCCAGATTGTACCATTTATTTAATTAATTCTTAAACTTTGGTTTAGAATTCCCCTGGTAGGTTTAGAAGGCGTAACATGATATAATTAACCAAAAGAATTAAGTAAAACAACATTGCATCATTCTGTTTATTATAAATATATAGAAAATAAATATACATTTGAATGATCATTAATAATAGAAATATGAACGAGGAATATGCATATAATCATATATCCTTCATTATAACAGTACAGGAGAAATATATACACACACACACAATTATGGAGATATATAGAAATAAATATACATTTGAATGATCAATAATATAGAAATATGACGAGGAATATGCATATAATCATATATCCTTCAATATAACAGTAGAGGAGAAATATCACACAAATATGTTAAATATATAAATACATTTCACTTTTTTTCTTCAAAATACTAAACTCGCACTTAATCGAGTCTACAATTACATCATTATTGCTCTGCATTACGCAGTATATGCGGTTTAATAATATTTCACCGCTTAAAGTATAGGGAAACCTGTACTCGATATGAAGGGCTTTCATATCGTTCAGTACTATTTTTGTTCCCACTTTACAACCGGTTGGTAAGTCATCTTTAAATACGTCTAGAATACAATCAAAAGCACGCACAAAGAGTTCATCGTTAGCTACATTATTAAACACAAGTTTATAAACACGCTTTTCAATCGAGGGTTTATTTCTACCGACCCGAGCTTTTCAATCGTGAACTCATCTTCACTCAACATAGCGGCAATTGAAATAATCTTCTAAATCGTTACGACAACTGCTCGTTATATAAAGAAATAGTTCTTCAGGGTGAACGGTGTAGGTGAGCTCAGCCTTGTACCGATCAATTGCTTTGTACCAAAGTTCATGGTATTTCAAAGAGTCTAAACTTTTTAAATAAACGTCCAGCTCTAGACCATTCTCACCTTGTTCAGCCTACACTCGGTAAACCCATCGAGCAGAGCGGTGTATGCGTATTCAAGTACTGTATCAAAATAAAGCATATCCGTAACACGCGCGTCTAATATAGGTTTCAGCTTGCGGAATCCGACGATTTCAAACATTCTGTCGAGGATGAAACGGTTTCGTAGGAACAAGAGCGTTATTATCAGAAGCATTCTTCCACATCAGCCGTATATCAATGCATGGCCGATCGTTATTTATACACAACGTACATACAACGGCGTATGAGGGTGCGTCACTAATCTGCTCTCTTCTTGTACCTACGTTAGCAGGTATTTTATAACGATCTTCACTCCACTTCTCAACTATCACGAAGATTCTATTCATCTCCTCGACACTTAAATAAACCCGTTTGTTTGTTTGTCTACATTCCGTTTCCAGTACATAGCTAACGGTACCGGATTTACGCCTGAACACGCGCAACGATTTCGTCACGGACACATCGTACGAGGCGTTGAGAATGCTGCTCAAAGGAAGTTCCATCGTATTCGAGGAGCGCGCGTCCACTCGGTTCAAGCTCTGAGATAACTATGAGCCGTGTGAGGCACGCAGGTAGGCAGGAACGGTTCGATGGGCGGCTGACTCGATGATACGTGAATGGGCTTGTTCGAACTCGTATGATCCGCGAGTCGCACCATAATCAACGTGTGCGGCGAATTGTTGTACATATTGGGTAGGTTTTTTCCGGTACAAGAATTAATTTCGGTTTTATCACTACCAGACTACGCACCAGACAGTTTCCCTCAGGATAATTTTCACGAACTAGGCACATTTTATAATGTTTTACTAAACATCTTCACACTCCGGCGCACTATTTGAGAGGAACATATGCTCATATTTTTCCTTTCTGCCCATCAAACGATACTCGTCTCTAAAGTCTGTTAAAAACTCACGCAGGGCACTAGCCACAACCTCACTACGAACCTCATCATGATATACATTAATATAGTGATAAAAATACTTAAGATTGTCCATGATGACGAGATTCACATTTTCAGTCGTAGGGTATGAGTAATCGACATGGTGTAACATGACATAATACCGCTTGTCACACCACCCATCCACAAGACTCATTATCCATACCTGCTGCTTCTCTTCTGCACGCGTTGTTTCTTTTACTTCACGGTATATGTGAGACTTTATAAAGTTTAGCTCTACAGCATACTTCAGCACATCGTCTGTGCAACGAAAGCCTTCAACGGTCTCACCAGAACATCCGTAGAGTATTTGTACATCTTGCAACTTCGCACAATCCAATGTGGTTTTAAAAGAGGCATAGGAGGGGGGAATAGGAAGTTTTTCGGTATCCACCACATCTTCACACTTTGCTGAATACCATTTCATAAACGTTGTACAAGCAATATTAAAGGTAGCCATTTTCTTCTGAATACACGTCTGATCTCCTTTTTTTCTTCTACGCTGGCGAATACACGTCTGATCTCAAGGGCTTACTGCAGTCGACTGACCACGCAGGGAATCCCAGATAGTAGCATGACTCACGTTGTTGGTCTTACAGTGGGCGGAGCTTAGAACTTTCACCTGTGCACACACACACACACACACACACACACACACACACACAAAGGAGAAAGTGAAACGCTAATTGAAACATGATTTATTTAATAAACGAGATATTCAAGTTATATATATTTACAAATACGATTTAATAAACGAGATATTCAAGTTATATATATATTTACAAATACGTGTAATAAATAAGTTAACAATAGATACATCAAAGATTATATACAAGACATTTACAAATACGTGTCATAAGTAAGTTAACAATAGGCGCATCAAAAGTTATGGTATCCAAAGGGTACGGTATCATAGGTACCAGGTAACTGGTAACGTTTCCTATAGGTGTTACGGCACACCTTCGTAACCCTAAGTTCCTTCACGCCCCCCAGCTTCTGCGCCCGAAAATTGTGGGTGCCTACAGTTAGTTGGGAGGTCGTTCGCCCTCATCATCATCGTCCAAGCACACTAGATCCTTCAACGATTCAAAGTTAACAACCCGCCGATTCGCATGGTTGAGCGTAATACCCTTTGCCTTCACGATATATTTCATATCCTCCCCCACCCTCACCCGTACCCCATAAGTTTTAGGTCCTGTTGAGACAAAAGAGTCGGCGTATGCGTTGTCCCCATACTCATCCTTGATCTCATCAGTGAGCTCGCCGAGGAACTCCCCAATAGCGGGCATGTATTCACCCTCCCTCTCTGTGAATATCACGCTATCTGTATCGGCATACAATACTCTCCGCCCAAGAGAATGCAATAGACCCCAAAGTTTTATACGGGCGTAGGCTGTTGTGAAGCTGGCCACAGGTATGTTTGTAACCCTTGAGGTATCTGTGGCCAATTCAGTGTTGTTGTACTTTATTATGTAAGTATTACCTACATTCACGATCTCCATGACCTCTTTATCGGGAGCATTGGCATAATCCCAGACATCACTATAACTTTGTGCCAAATGAATGTTCCCTTTGCCGGTATTCTGTGCAAATTTTCCCCATAGACTGTTTAGACACAACTTTGCACTAAAGCGCTTGCCAGGATTCTTTGCAATTTGGGCACGATCAAGTTGTATACCTTCGCGGTCGCGGTAACGTTGAATATAGGCAGACTTTTCATCTTCGGTATCAACTCCTCGCGGATACCCTGATGCCTCAACCTTATCCTTCAAAAATGCGTTTATATATGGTGTGAAAAGGTTGGGTAGCTTCTGAAACCTCCACACCTCATGTATCTTCAGTATTCTATACCCATGGCGTACGGCTAGGGCCAGCTCAGGACTTGTATATACGCCTCTGATCTTACGCTGGTGGGGTATATGGTTACAATCGCCGTTATTCTCTTCCGCGCACTTCACGCACAGTGGGAACATGAGCTTGTGGTCGATAACGACAGGTAAGATTGGCATCCATAAATTGCGTGGGGGGAGTACGTCTACGAAAGAGAGCCAAAGTAACGATCATTCAAATTTCTTGAAAATTCATTGATGGAGGGCAGGTTAGGTCCCACCAGTTTCTCAGGAGCGCCCACGGGGTACGGATTGTTCTTCATCACGTATGGGTATAAAGAACAGAAATCGTAGTAATGGAGCTTCACGCCCTCCGTAGGTGGAAAGTATAGTCTGAATGGATTTGTACGTCCTCCAAACAAGCTATCACCACATTTGAGAGGATCCAGCACCATTGAACGCTTGATCGTGTTTATTTCCTCACGGTACACCTCGTCTGTCTCCATCCGTGCATCATATTCATGCTCCCACAAGACTTTGTGAGTGAACTGTGATCCTATAAGTTGATCGCGGGTGCGGGTCCATGCAAGACAGTCGGCAGGAGATCTACCGTGGATATCTCCGGCGATTCCGCACTCAGGACGGGGGCATCCATGCCACCAGCATCCGTTAAAGGAGTACACAGTCTTCACACCAGTGACACGGTTTTCACTTAACCCATCAACCCAAAAAACACGTCCATTAATCTTAATGGGTACTTCACCCGTGTTGCGGGCGTGCTTTATGTATACACCTGTCTGTTGCTGTAGGTGTATGAGCCAGTAAATAGCCTTGTGACCGTAACTGCGGGGTTTGTTTCGGTGAATAATGGCTAAGGTGTCTTTAGGCATGAAGTTATTCTTGAACACCGTAAAACATAATGACGCGATGGTGGTTGCGACTTGCAGCGGATCGCATTTGAAACGGCCTATGTACATCCTTCTAAAGGCCTGGAAACATACTCTAAGCACGCGCACATCATTCACGCAATAACGCTCACATTCATCAGCTATATTATAAGGGTTACTTTCATTAAAACTGTTGTAGTATCGATCAAAGTCTTCACGTTCATCTACACTCATACAGTCATAGTTAAAATAATGTTTGGGTGGTGGTGGGCCTACGTAGTTTAAAGTCTCGCTGGTGAGGAAAGTGTAAGGGAAGTATCCTTTGGAAACTTCAGCTGCTACCCCATCACCTTGGGTAGCTTTGCTAATTTACAAGGTGTGAATAATAAAGTGTCTTTAAATTGTACATTGCCTCTTATTTGCATCTGTATTAATTTGTTGCCTCTTTTCAATGGATCACCTGTAAATATCTCAGAGGATTCGTGTTCAAGCAACTCCTTATAAAGGAACTGCGTGTCAAACTTTGCCCCGTTATGGGCGAGAATATACACAGTCATTTTTTTGAACTTGTCGGCTAACTTGACAATATAGGACACAAATAGTTTCACAGGACTATCGTGGACATTCGTTTTAAAAACGTTTGTCCGTTTACCGCATTTGGGGCACTCGTCACATTCGATCCCCATACACTCATCACAGATAGTCTGGCTCACAAGTAAATGTGGAATTACCTCTTTGGTTTCAGCGTTCGTATATGTTTCTATATCGTAGTATACAGTTATACAAGGGTTATTTTTAGGCTTAGCATCTTTCATATAACATACATGCTTTACTCCATCCGCCTTATACTCCTCCTGGCATGTAGGACAGTGAATTTCGTCACACTTGTGCTTAAATTTCCCCCAATTATCCATTGTGTGAAACATACCACATTCACAGATTCTCATTTTCCTGCACGTGCCAGTTGATTTATGGAGCTCAAAGCAGTTATTATTGAAGAATGTGCGTCTACACACATCACAGTCTCTCTTCTCAGCTTCAACTACACGGCTTTCACATTTGGTGCTTTTACACTGTTCACATACCATGTGACATTCTTTACAATGTCTCACTATATCATCCGCAAACTCGAGGCACCCCTTACACAAATCATGATGTCTCCCATATTTTCGACTTTTGTCATAACTCGCGTAAAGCCACCTTATATTACGGATGGGGAGATACGTTGTCCCCGACAATCCTAAAATAAGTAGGGGTCTTGTACGATCTCTCACACAGCTTTTAAAAACATACACAGTCCTACGACGATCATCCAACCCAAATACAACTATACGGACATTCATTTCCTGTTCTACCATTCTCAGCTCTTCAGGACCCATATTACAGTCAAATTCAAGTTCAAAGTCTACAGCTAGTTTACGGGCACGTTCCACGACCGTAGGCAACCAAATTTTTTGAGTCCGTGTATTTTGTAGAGTAAACATGCGAGCCAAGACTACTGCTATAAAGCCGCAACCACGATCGACGTTTATATGCCGTCTATAAATAGCTTGAGAATTGAGGTTAAGAGTATACGGTATGGCACTATGACCCGCAACACGGAATACACGATCAATATTTACCGTGAAGTTGTCCATATTGAAGGCTATACTACTTTGGGCAGCTTGCATTATACGTCCTAATATATATTCTACATCTTCAGCCGCCAAACGTCTAAATGGCACTACTACCCAATAATCATCTACATCACCGTCATCTGACCCGAATCCGAAGGACAGACTCGTCCTGACTTCACGCTCGTCGCGGTTCTGAAGAGCAAACTCTACAATACGCTGTACAACCCGGCGTAGCCCGCGCTCAATTCCATTGCTATACATGGCTCTATGGTCGACCCTGACTCTATACCGATTTCTAGTCAAGGCTGGGGTGGGGGCTGCGGAGCGCACCAACTCAAACGTTATATCATCCTCAACAGAACGGGGGGCGACTGTGGCGGATGAATAAGGGGATATATTAGCGGAGGTGCTGCTGGGGGGCCTGTTGCGTAGAGGTTGAGGGTTGGGGATCTATTACTGGTGCAACAGGCGCGTATTTCGGTCGCTTTATATCTGACGTGGGGTTCTCTTCATCATACCTCCGCTTTGGACGTGCTACCGGTATCGCTGGTGAGGGTTCGTTGGCAGGGGAGGAGATCACAACTACACTGTCGTCGAGGTCATCCGTAATGTCGATGATGGGGTGCTGTACCTCATCGTCATTCACGGTTCTGTGGGAGAAGAAAACAAAATATAAGGAACAGCACTCAAAATTTGTAATATTTTGTAAATGATCCACTTAGGAGTGTGACGTGTTAGAAATGGACTCTGTAGAAAAATTCAGATTCACGCCCATCCACATGTATTATATCTGGACCTACAGGATGTGGTAAAACTGTGTTTATGCTTAAAATCATTAAAGAAAAGGGAGAGATGTTCTCGAAATTTGTGCATAAAGTTATATGGTGCTATTCGACGTATCAATCAGTGTTCAACGAGTACCAAGATGATATTTTGTTCCACAAAGGCGTATATGACGTTAATTCGTTAAAGGAAATGAACATACAGTCATTGTAATTGACGATCTCATGTTGGAGATGGATAAAACGTTTGCCGAGACATTTACAGTATTCTCCCACCATCTTAACATAAGCGTGTTCTTCATCAATCAGAATCTATTTTTCAAAAATAGATACATGCGCGATGTGTCGTTAAATACACAATATCTAGTCTTATTCGCACAACGTAGAGATGTATCACAAATTGGGTATTAGCCAATCAAATGTTCCCGAATCAGCGTAAGGAGTTTTTGGAAGTTTATAAAGAAGCTGCAAGCACGCGTTACGGATATTTGCTTTGCGACCTTCATCCGCGAAACACGTTTAGGTGCTTCTACGAACGAATATATTTCCAAACGAGCTGAAACGGTGTATATTCCAGAATGACAAAGAGACTAAAGAAATACCGTGAATTAATAAAAATCTATCATCGACTGCCCCGGGCAATGCAGCAGATGTTTATTAAAAATATCGACGCCGACTTTTTAAAATGCATCTGTGAAATCTGTCTTAACGTTATAAATTGCAATGTATCAATGAAACCCCTCAGAAGGCTCGCCTACGCCGTTACAAGAACATAATACGTGCACTCGCTCGTAAAAGTCAAACTGTAGCGAAGAAAAACGAATTATTGTACAAACAGGAGGTCATTTCTCCCCATCTTATTTTCAGTTTTGGGTCCTTTACTGACTAGATTAATATAATGAAGAAAGTGGTAGTGATTCCCCACGAGGTGTACGCTTCACTGCAAAGAAATCCAGACACGGTTCTAGATCCCCGTAAAAGCAGACTTAAAAGAATGGAAAGCGAATTGCTAGCCCTATTAAACAGTGAAAAAACACCTGATGAGAAAAGAATCTTATACCAAGAAGCTCTGCAGAAATTTCTTCACGAGTACGAAAATTATAAGAACCCTACAGAGATTCCTCTGGTTATTAGGCACAGCACGGGGGACGATGGACATGGCGACATAGGGTCTGTGCCCGACGATACAGCTGACCAACCAAAAATTAAGGGATTAGCCACACAACATATCGAGCATGTATTAAAAAGCACCCTCCCACATACATTGAGGAGTAAAGGCTTAAGTCTTTATAATCTATTGAATGAGGATCCAGCCATACAATGGACCGATACAGGCGAGATCATTGTGGAAGGATCAAAGGTACAGGGATCGAATATCGTAGACATTGTCCATGATCTGGTGAGAAAGTGGGATAGGCCATCACCATCAGGATGGAAGCATATTAAAGCAAGACTACAACAAATAAATGTCCCTAAAACGTTGATAGGAAATCTGAACAGGTTAAAAGACTTGGAACATGCAACGCATGTGACACAATTGAAGACGCCGTCACCCCCGCGGTAACACCTTTGAAGAGAGAAAGAAGAGGTTAAACAACGGTCAACCCTACCCACGTGCCTCTAAAATACGCAAATGGCTAACGTATTAACTAAACGCTATTATGACATTTCTAACCCAGCCTCCTACGGCGGCGTAGATAGACTGTACAGAAGTGTTTACGGAGTAGGAAAAAAAGATGTTGAAAGATTTTTGAGGGAGCAGGACGCTTATACGCTTCATAAGCCTGTGAAAAAGGTTTAAAACAGCCAAGACAACGGCTTCCTCGATTGATTCTATTTGGCAAGCAGATTTAACAGACATGCAAAGATATTCTGTGTATAACGATGGTTACCGCTACATTCTATTCATAATAGACGTATTCTCTAGATATCTGTAGTTCCTCTGAAAAATAAATCACCTGAAACAGTTGCTAAAGCCACCGAAACGCTAATGTTAAAAGAAAACAGGGTTCCTGGCTATTTTGTACGGATAGGGAAGGAATTTATAGGCCGTGCTTTTCAGAACATGTTGACAGAGTTTAATATCAGCTATTACACAACCAATTCTATACATAAGGCTTCTTTAGCTGAAAGAGTTCAGCGCACCATAAAGGAACGCATGCACCGTTATTTTACACATAAAAACACACAGATTTCTAGACATTCTGGAATCATTGGCATCATCCTACAACCGCTCACACCATCGCACGATTGGGACAACACCTAACGAAGTTTTCGAAAGAGGTACGCTCCCGAGAAGAGATGGATCACCACCACACCACGCGGCGCGCTTCAAAATCAATGATTATGTAAGGCTGTCGCGTTCGGGGAATAAATTCGCAAAGGGTTTTGAGCAAGGATGGACACGCGAGATTTTTAAAGTTACGGCTATGAGACCTAAAGGTGAGATAATGATGTATTACATTGAAGATTTGAATGGGGAAGAAATCTCAGGAGGCTTTTACCGCGAGGAATTGCAGAAAGTTGCATTTAATTTAGGAAAAAATGTGTTTAAAATTGAGAAAATTTTAGGAAGCAAAGGTTCAGGAAAGAGAAAAATGTACCTGGTGAAATGGCTAGGGTACCCAGAAAGCTTCAACACCTATATAAAAGCTGATGCAATAATGAAGCTTAAATAGTATGCAACATGGCTCCTAACCATTTCTACGTCACACTCCCGTCCTCCTCGTCCCTGTCTGTACACCCTAACAACACACTAGCCAACTTTGTAACAAAACTCCACGGGCACATTGAATTGGGTCGTGATTCGTATGAGGTGGGGATATGCGAAATTCAGCTGGACACCATCTTTTTAAATATTGAACATAAAGAAACCGTTTTTACGATTCTTAGAGACATTGACGAGTGTGAAAAAGCTGGGGTAGCTATGGATGAAACTATACGTATCGCTCGGACTAAGGTTGCACGGTATTACAGTACAGAAGTAAGACTAGGACCGGCTCAATATGGTTCGGTCGAGGATGTTGTGAGAGACTTAAACGTAAGTTTAAGAAACTCAAACCTTACGAATGATTTAGTATACGAAATCGTAAACAAAGGAAACCCTGCACATACACTAATCCTAAAATCAAAGACTAACAGACGTATTAAAGACCGTAGAATGCTCAAAATTCTAACCAATGGCCGATATAGCGCAGCCTTCCAAAGAGACACATTTCACGAGACACAGCATGACTTGTCCAGATTAATGTATCAATTGAAGATGGAGAAATTGGCTGAAAGCTCTCAGTCCCCAGTCATGTGCTATATTTACAGTAATATAGTGGAGCACCAGTTTGTTGGGGATACCCAGGCACGCCTGCTGCGCATTGCCCACATCCCCAACCATAGAGGACCCCATTATGTGAATGTCGCAACTAATTTAATAACCAATATCTCAATATATATAAGAACGATTGAGGGTGAAAACTTCCCACTCGGTAACGGAGCTTAACAGTGAAGCTACACTTTCGACGCACTGAGTTATAATGGATAGAAAGCCTTTCACCGTCTATCGAGGGGTGAGATACCAGCGCGGTAGTGGACTTGGATCCATTTTTTCATCCATACTATGTACGGCTGTTCCTTTGCTGAAGAGGGGTGCCAGATACCTCGGAAGGAAAGCGCTACAATCAGGTCTTAACACTGCAGAAGACATATTGGCAGGGGCTAAACCTAAAGAAGCTCTAAAAAAACATTTAAAGCGTACACGGGACGAAATCATTAAAGATGCAAAGAGAAAAATGCGTGGTGGCGGGAAAAAGAAGAAGAGGGCTGCCCGGAAGAAGGAGTCACGTGGTATTAAACGTAAAAGGATATCAAGAAAGAAGTGCTGTAAGCGAATGAAACCTATGGTTGACCACTTTTTTGACTGATATAAGCTAAGGACATTGATCTCATGAATCATAGTTTGTTTACTACTTGTCGAGAGAGGAGGCACTATTTCTAACTCGTCATGGCACGCTTCATCCACCCATGTAGTTCACAATGCTGTAAATCGGAGCTGTCCCTTTTTGAGCTGCCTCCAACTCGTTTCTATTGAGCACAGTGATTTTATTACAATTAACCCTTTGAACATAATTAGCTCCCCGAGTGCACCTATAGAATTCGTGATACCCAGCTCAGGCACTTACTTTTTTGATCCAAGCTGTGTGCATGTACGCTAAGCTACGTATAGCCCATTCTGATGGAACGGTCTGCGATGACAAATATGCTGTATACCCTGAAACAAACTTTCTGCACTCCATATTCAACCAGTGTGACGTATATTTAAATCAGACCAACATATCGGCAGGCACGGGGTACTATCATCTACGAGCCTATCTGGAAAATGTCCTCAACTTTTCCAAAGAAGCGAAGGCTACCTTTTTAAGTGCCGAGGGATATTATCAAACTAAAGATGAAAGTAGTATAAAGGACAAATTTAAAAATTCTAAAAAGAAAATATACGAGTGTTTTGGGCGTCTGCACATAGATTTCACTTTCCAGGAGAAGTTGCTTGTCAACGGGTTGGATATGAAAATAAAGCTCACCCGCACGAGTCCTGAGATCTGCTTAAATCTGGATGCTGATCAAGAAGAGGGTGCAAAGCCCGTTGTTGTTCAAATTATGGACACATACCTCCGCGTACGGCGAGTGAAATTAAGTTCACCAAAACAACTAGAAATTGAGAAAAATTTACTAAACGCTATAGTGAAATATCCTATTAACAGAGTACAAATCAAACTATATACAGTGCCTGCAGGATTGGCGTCGAAGCAGATAGAAAACATTGCCTGAGAAATCTTCCTAAAAGGATATTAATCGGAATGCAGGACCATGCTTCGGTGAATGGAAAATATAAAAAGAGCGCCTTTAAACTCGAGAATTTCGGACTTAAAAATATAACTCTATACGTTAATGGCATTGCTTTGGGTGGAACAATGGGTACGGACTATTCATCAGACGCTGTGTTACCTCTTTGCGCAAGAGCCTATAGTAATCTGACCCATATTGCAGGTGATTGTGATGAGCTTGGTAATGGGGTAACGCAGGAAGAATTCATTGATCAATTTAACCTTTATCCGTTTGACATTACACCTGACTTATCTGCTAGCGTAAATACGCATTTAAGCCCACAGCAGAGCGGAAACATCTCAGTGAGACTGGAATTCACCAAGCCTATAGACGCGCCTATTAGTGTACTAGTATATCTCGAATCGCAAGCCCTAATAGAAGTAGATAGATTTAGGAGCGTTATCACTGACTTTTAAAATGGATGCTAATACACTTCCGAAAGTAATGAATAGTGAACGAGTCACACGTTCCAAATTTATCGGCGTGTTTGCGAAGAATGAAACATTGAGTTTACCAAGTACGCGAGAATGCGGTAGTCTTATTGTGAACACAGATGTCATCGGTAATGAAGGGATTCATTGCATCGCTGTCTATTTTAAAAATAGACAGCGCCTGTACTATTTTGATTCACTCGGTACTCAACCCTGGAGTGACCCTATTATTGTAAAATTTCTCGCTCAGTTATATATTCCGAAGTTGTATGGAACTCGTTTCGTATAGAAGGATATTTTAGTAATACTTGCGGAATGTACTGCATCTCATTTCTCATGCATATGTCGTGATAAAGAATTTATAAATTTTTTAAATTTATTTGACCCGTGTCACACTCGACAAAACGATGAAATGGTATGCAGACAGATAAAAATCCGTTTTCCAATTGTAGGTACTCGTTGTATAGTATAATGTTTTTGTTCGTGTGTATATTTGTAACGTTAGTTTGTATATTCTGTAGTTTAAGATGGTTATTGTACTGATTTCTTTCATTTAATATATTTATGAAAATATATTGTCTTCTTCCCCCAAAAAGATCGAAAAACACTTACATTATTTCGGTGTGACATTCATTATGCTGACTGATCAGTATATCCTCCGTATTCATGACACGAGATTCTTCAAAAGATTGTATAACACGTGTCAAATCCTCATCGGACCTTAAAGGCGAAAGAATAATGTTCATTGTCTTTTTTAAAAAAACATACACAGAGTATACATATTGTAAGACAGACCCCATTATGTGAAGATATCTTTGGTTCGCTCAGAGAAACTCATTTAAGAGGTAAATCCGAATAACATTTAAAACACGCAAAAGATTGCCATAAAAATTTCGGTTTTAGCATAATGGTGAGTATCTAAATGAAGTATTTGACGAGATACTACATCCCTCCATATATATAAAATCATGTTTCTTGTGAATAAAAATAAAATTATAGACACTTACATTTCTATGGTAGTCCCTTGCGTCGGATTGTAAGGAGTGTCACTGCAAATATCTTCAACGGTTTGCGTTGGAAATAATTCATCATGGTCAATCGCGTTAAAAAGATTAATTGCAGTCAATGCTGTAGTGTCACCTTCTTCATACAAATCCGGAAAAGCGTAAAGTTCGTGGTCCATGGTGGAGGGAATGCACTGGCAGAGGGAATGATTATTCACTGACGCGAAAATAGCTACTGTTACTCCCAACTGAAAAATATATCCTTTTATATGCACAATCGCCAAGCTCCGCCCCAAAAGATTAAGACCAGATGTTCGTAGTGATTGGTTGTCAGTGTAGCTGGGTGGAGCTATGATAAGTTTGTGTACCAATCGTAACACCGCTGTAACGGGTCCATGCTTTGGACGACTAATGGCATCTTTATATTTTCTCCAATAGATTTAATGCTCGTATTACCCCTTGCTGTCTTTACCATGTCAATATTTGCGACAATACTTTTTCCCCCACTATTCCGGATCATTAGTCACTAATGTAATCGAGAGGATTTTATAATAAAGAAATTATAAATATATCCATTCCTTTAATTATATTTTTAAAAAAGAAAAGAGCATTCGGTTTCCACGTTAAACTGTGGGTCTAAGGCGGAGTGAAAACCTTAACCGTTGTTACAATTCGGGGAAGAGCTAGTTATTATTATTATTACTAAAGAGAAAAATCGTGCATTACCATGTTTTGCAGCCATACTGCCCCCCAGATCAATAATCAAATGATCCTGTTATTTTAAATCCGGTTCAATAACACGGGTCAACAACAATTTTGTCACAAGGGTTTTGATGGGTGTTCTAAGTGTACTTTTTCATGCTGAATCTAAATATGAAATCAGATTTTTTCTATCAGGCTTAGTTTACTTGTGACGCTATGTTCATTTTTTTCCTCATTTAGCATGATCACCGGATAAAAAATAATAACATATTATATATTAATATATAACAATATTAATATAAAACATATAAAAATAATATATAATATATATTATATTAATATATAACTATAATAAATATATTAATATTAATATATATGTTATTTTTTTTCTGTAAAATTAGTACAATTTATTCCTTTGGGGAGAAAGTTCTGATAATGCTGGCAGGATAAATTTGGTCGGACAGCAGACTGTGCAGGTTGAAACATGTTTGTACCTGTTCAGACATGAGCCTAGTTTCTGTGTGTAGAGCAGCTCCAAGTCAGTCTGCTTGTAAATGTCACAGTGTTAACAGCTAGTGTCTGTTGCTTCTTGTTAATTTTACACCAGTGTTGTATTCATATAGATGTTTTGTAATGCCGCGGAACTGTCTGAATCATCCTAATTCCTTTTGTTATGTATGTGGTGATCTAACTTTAAAATCCCAGAAACGTAACTTTACACCATTAGTAAAAAAATGCTAGGAACTTTATTTCGGATGTAAAGTAGGCGATCAGGGCAAGAGTTGGGCCCCTCACATTTGTTGTGTGACATGTGTAAGACTACTTACAGGATGGCTAAACGGTTCACGTCACATGCCATTTGCTATTCCAATGATTTGGAGGGAACCCAAAGATCACACAACAGACTGCTATTTCTGCCTGGTAAATACAAAGGGGATCACTTCAAAAACAAAGAGCCTTATGAAATACCCTAATCTACCGTCTGCAATGAGACCAGTTCCCCACAGTGCTCAACTTCCAGTACCAAATCCTCCTGAACATGTAAGTTTAAGTGATGAGGAATCAAACGTAGCTGTAGCATATCACGAGGAAAAAGATGAAGACATTTCTGATCCAACATTCCAGGCTACCTGTTCCTCCAATGAACCACATTTACTGTCACAAGGAGATCTAAATGACCTAGTTCGTGATTTGAAATTATCTAAGAAGCAGGCTGAACTTTTAGGTTCAAGATTAAAGGGTTGGAATCTACTGCAACGTGACACTAAAGTTTGTTTTTTCCGCAGCCGCCATGATGAATTCAAAGAATGGTTCTCCCATGAAGATGGACTTGTGTTTTGTAAAGATGTTAATTCAGTCATGGGGGCTCTTGGTCATGAACAGAACGTGATGAGTGGCGATTGTTCATTGACTCCTCAAAAGCAACTTGAAAGCAGTCCTTCTTCACAACGGAAATAAATTTCCTTCTGTACCTATTGCACATGCTGCAAACATGAAAGAGTCATACGACAACATGAAGTTGCTTTTAGAAAAGTTTCAGTATCAGAAATATAAGTGGAATATCTGTGGAGATCTGAAGGTCATTGCACTTTTGCTAGGGTTGCAGCTAGGTTACACCAAGTACTGTTGTTTTTTATGTGAGTGGGACAGTAGGGACAAGCAAAACCACTACGTTAAGAAGGATTGGCCAAAACGCACCTCACTTGTTCCAGGCAAGAAAAATGTTGTGAATAGTTCACTTGTTGACCCTGAGAAAGTGTACCTTCCTCCTTTGCATATCAAGCTTGGACTTATGAAAAACTTTGTTAAAGCGATGGATAAAGCGCAAACAGGATTCACATACTTGAGAAATAAGTTTCCCCGGATCAGTGATGCCAAGATTAAAGAAGGCATTTTTGTAGGCCCTCAGATCAGAGAATTGTTAAGAGATGAGAGATTTGAAGGAGAGTTGAATGAAGTTGAGAAAGCTGCGTGGCAGTTTCAAAAGTGTCTGCACAAATTTTTTGGGAAATCACAAGGCCGAAAACTATCCTGAAATAGTAGGAGATCTTCTTAAGTCTTACCAAGCAATGGGGTGCAATATGTCATTAAAGGTTCATTTCTTGGACTCTCACTTGGACTTTTTTCCGGAAAACCTGGGTGCGGTAAGCGACGAACATGGTGAGCGTTTTCATCAGGATATTTCTGCCATGGAAAACCGTTACCAAGGCAAATGGAGCCCCAGTATGCTGGCTGACTATTGCTGGACTCTTAAGAGAGACATGCCTGAGGCAAAGCACAGCAGAAAATCAAAACAAGCTACTTTTTAAACTACAGGTATGTCTTTTCGATCATATTTTAATAAGTATGTAACTATATGGGTTTTTAAAAATTAAATTGCATGTCACACAAAAACCAGACCTGATAGAGAAATTTTACAAACTTATTTGGATTCAGCACAGAAAATACTATAAGAATAAGGTATTTTCATTCTTGGGACACGAAAAATTTTTTTTTTTGTTGCCCAGTGATAATCAAATGTTCCTGTTATGTTCAAATTATGATGTGGAAGAGTGAGCAACGACTCCCTGACGAGATTTATTTCTTGAACTGATCCACAGAGAAGATGTTCAAATCTTCTGAAGACTGCATGTTCCACATTTTATAATAAAGAAATTATAAATATATCCATTCCTTTAATTATATTTTTAAAAAAGAAAAGAGCATTCGGTTTCCACGTTAAACTGTGGGTCTAAGGCGGAGTGAAAACCTTAACCGTTGTTACAATTCTGGGAAGAGCTAGTTATTATTATTACTAAAGAGAAAAATCGTGCATTACCATGTTTTGCAGACATACTACACCCGGATCAATAATCAAATGATCCTGTTATTTTAAATCCTGTTCAATAATCAAATGTTCCTGTTATGTTGAAATTATGATGTGGAAGACTGAGCAACGACTCCCTGACGAGATGTATTTCTTGAACTGATCCACAGAACAGATGTTCACATCTTCTGAAGGCTGCATGCTCCACGCGCCACAGATCTTATAGACAATGCAGGTCCTGTATATGAGCTTTAATTATCTCGATGAAATGTGAAATAGTGAGCAATCATTCCCTGACGATATGTATTTCTGAATCCACGTTAAACTGGAGGTCTAATGAGGGGAACAAATCGGCGAGAAAGAGTTCATTACACTGGCCAACAAAATGAAACTTTTTTTTCTCATCACAAACATGATCACACTTTTCTTAATGCATTTTTCGCGCTGATTCCGAATCTGGTTTTTGTGTTTTTCTAGCACGTATAGTTATATAGATACACTGGTTTTGATATTTTTAAGTTTTTGATATTGCTATAAGAAAATTTATGGATGTATAGATCACACTTAGGAATGCTAAACAACAAATACATCATATACCTTATTCAATGTACTTATAAATAAAGAATATATACATTATTTTATTAAAAGCGCTGTGAGTGTGATTTCCTTTTGTAAATTTGGCCTGGATTGTCACGATACAGCATCCAACAATGGTCCGCCATCATGCTTTCATTCCAATATCCTTGGTAGCGCTTCTCCATCATCTGAATATCTTGATGGAAGCGCTCTCCTTGCTCGTCACTCACTGCACCAAGGTTTTCAGGAAAGAAATCTAAGTGGGAATGCAGGAAGTGAATTTTTAACGACATTCGACACTCCATTTCTTTGAAGGCATCAAGGAGGTTCTTGACTCCATTCTTATACGCAGGTGACTTGTTGCTTCCAAGAAAGTTTTCACATATCCATTTGAACGCCAGCCAAGCCTTCAATTCCAGCGGGCTTAGGACTTTTTCAAATTCAGTGTCATTCAAAACCTCCCTTATTTGTGGCCCAACAAAAATTCCTTCCTTCAATTTTGCTGCAGTAACCTTCGGAAATTTCCTTGAAAGGTATTGGAACCCTTCAGAATTGACTTTACCCATTGCTTTAACAAAATTCTTCATTAAACCAAGTTTAATGTGAAGAGGTGGCAGATAGATCTTTTGGGGATCCACTAAAGGGACAGACTGGACATTGCTTATCCCTGGGACATATGTATACCTAAGTGGCCAGTCACTTTTGGTGTAATGTTCTATAGTGGCGCGACTGTCCCACAGGCAAAGGAAACAACAAAATTTTGTGAATCCTGACTGCATACCCATAAGCATTCCTATAACTTTTAGATCTCCACAAACATTCCATTGATGACTGTCGTATTTGATTGCCTTAAGTAGTATATGCATATTGTCATATGTCTCTTTTAGATGGACGGAATGGGCAATGGGGATGGATGGCATTATATTACCATTATGCAAAAGAACTGCTTTCAGGCTTCTCTGCGACGAATCAATAAAGAGGCGCCACTCAGATGCCACATACGTCTGAGATATGGCTGTAAATAGTCCATTGATGTCATGGCAATAACAGAGAGGACCGTCTACTGAAAAGAATGCTGTTAATTCAAAATTCCGCTTTCGGTAGTAACTAATACGAACATTGTTCTCAAGTAAATTGTTCTCCTTTAGTCTTGAGGCGAGAAGCTCTGATTTCTCTTTAGACAGCGATAAGTCTCTAACAAGATCATTCAACTGTCCTTGGGTTAACTTTTTAGGCTCTAAATGTCTACCTTCAAAAGTGTACTCTGGTTCTGTAGATGGTCCGGAAACGCCAGTTGCACCTTCATCACTTTCCATGTCATCTATGATAGAATCTAGCCTATCACTTGGGGGAATTGGAATGGGCAATGTTTCATCATGTTTTACTGGTCTACGTGCTGAATCCAAGTTTGGATATACAATCTGGTGTTTGTTCTTGGCAGAAAACCCCATTAAGTTCACACTACAAAAATAACAGTCTTCATGATGATCTCTCGGCTCCCTCCATATCATGGGTATGGCAAATGGCATTGAAGCTTTCTTTTTGTTAAGCCAATCACGTAATCCATTTGAACAGCCAGAACAGATTTGATGTGGCGCCCATGGTTTATCTTGGTCATCTAGATGGCAACCAAAGTATAGCTTCTATATTTTCTCAATGTCGGTTGTAATACTTCGTCGCTGTGTTTTAGTTGTCAACTGGCCGCATACGAAACAGAACTTGTCGGGGTCATTCTTACATTGTCGAGGCATGTTGACTGACTTGAGCAAACTATAAATTAAAAAAAAATGTACACCAACTTGACACAACAAGTTCTTGGACTGGACTGATCTTTTGACACACAAAGCACGGCGTTGTTGCCTGAATCACAATGCTGCTAGACGTAAAAGCTCACACCTGAAATACATAAGATGTATAATTAAGATAATTGAAATAAATAGGATGAATAAACTAAAAAAAACACAATAAAATAAACACAATCAAATGTTGAAATATTAGTATTTTGCCTATTTAAAATGGTTAAATCTGTGTAGTTATATATATGCCTTCATCTTGAAAACTATACGTGCTAGAAAGAATCTGAATGCAGTTTTGGAATCAGCGTCAAAAATGCTATCCAGCCACCACAAAATTTACTCTGATGAAAAATCTTTGTTGACCAGTGTTATTATTATTATTACTACATAGAAAAATCGTGCATTACCATGTTTTGCAGTCATACTACCCCCGGATCAATAATCAAATGATCCTGTTATTTTAAATCTGTACCATTCGTTTATTTATTTTAAAAAAGGAAAAGAATGAACAAAACTCTCTCTCTTTCTTTCTATATATATATATATATATATATATATATACGAGATAGTTGTACGCCTGGTGTGAATGAATTCTGTATTTAAAATGAATCTATAGTTTCATTGGTACGTTTTTATTTCCCACTAACTGTGTACACGAGATAAGTGTACGCATGGTGTAAATGAACTCTGAAGCTATTCTTTTTGCAGACGTTTACACAGAAAACACGTAATTACATTCAATTGTTAGTACTTTCAGGTTTGCCCACCTCATGCACCCACATGTTTATTTCTTTTACTGATTATTATTTAATATAATTGTGTGTATATATCTTTCAATAACAGAGATGTTATCTAAGAATATGACACCGTACAAATTACGTGTAAATAAAAATATAAAACTTTTTTTATTTTCTTCGCTTCGAGAATGAAGCATGTATTTCATTGTAGAAGTAATAATAATAACAATAATAAGATTTGGAGTCAAGCGAGATTTACTCGAGTAGACTGGAAGAAAGGTCAACTCGCGGTAATTTCGGGGCAAACAGGTGTGTGATTCGAATTGAACCAGATTCTCGGTAATCCTTTCCTCGTGTGTGTGTGTGTGTGTGTGTGTGTGTGTGTGTGTGTGTGTGTGTGTGTGTAGATATGAGAATTAATGGAACGAATTCTTTTAATTGTTTAGTGATTTTTTTTTAATGTTTTAATTCACTTTAAGGTGAAAATCCGTTTATATATATATATATATATATATATATAATATATATATATATATATAAGGAATGACAAAATTAAATAGACACGGTTATTATGATTCTTTCTATAGGGAATGACAAAATTAAATAGACACAGTTAATATGATTCTTTGTGTATATATATATATATATATATAAGGTAAGGAGAAAGTTGTTCATTTGTGTGTATTTCGTCTGAACTAATATTTTGACGATTGTACGTTCGCGTCCTACTGTACCTTTCAAAAAGGCTTCAGGGTAAACACGTGTGATTCGAGTCGGGAATCCTTTCCTTGTGTGTGTGTGTGTGTGTGTGTGTGTGTGTGTGTGTGTGTGTGCACGAGTTGTTCAATCGTTTATTTTATATATATACAAGCACAGATGGGGTGAGAGTTTGGGGGGAATAAGGGAGGAGGGGGGACGACCGTGTGTTTTGACCTGAAATTGTCGTTTGTTTCACCTTTCTTCGTAAGGTTTCTTTTCCTCTCGTTTTTCCCACTGTTATTCGTGACTTAACGAAAATTGTGATATTAATAGTAATAATAAAAATAGGAATTAAGTAATAAAGTGATTTATTTTAGTTGTGTAAAGAGCGTGTGTTTAAATTCTAATTATTTATTTAATAAACAGAATTTCTTTTAAAGTAAATTGTTGGAATTAAGAAGATTCATATGTATTGACAGCGATTAACTACCATCATATAAATATATTGTGGTATTTAGCAACCAAATGGATGATTAATATATGGTTTAATTTAATAAATATTGCTATCTGACAACTCAGTCTTCTAGGCTGATTAATATATGAATTAATAAAATATATAGCACAAACTGGCAACTCAGCCTTCTATTGGAATTAAATACATGGCGCTATCTGGCAACTCAGCCAAATGGCGGATTAGAGGTCTATAAAAGAGCGAGAGGCGGACGACGGAGTCATACAAGCTCAGCTCCCAGCCGAGCAAGGATCTCTGGTCCTTTCTCTTTCTGGCCCTTTGGGTGGTGAGAAAACCCCTTCCCTCCCTTAGAGGCCTCTTAGGTTAGGTATACCCCTTTGGGGGGAATAGCTTTGGGGAGAACGCCTCCAAGTTGCATGCCCCTAGCAATCCCATTTTGGGGTTGGCAACAAAGGCCGATACTCTCTCTCTCTCTCTCTCTCTCTGCCCCTTTGGGGGATTTTTTTGCAACACCCCACCCCCCTTTGCAACACCCCACCCCTCCTTGCAACACCCCACCCCCTTTTGCAACATTGCAACATTATGTAATATTTTGCAACATTCCTGCACTCTCCCCTTTTGCGGCTGTACTACTAAATGGATGCAAAAGGTGAGAGTGGGTCGGGGGTGCCGGTGCCAAGTGAGAGAAAAAGAGGGGAAGGAGGAGCGGGTTAGGGTAAAAGAGGGGAAGGGGGAAAAAGCAAAACTTTTAATTTCTCAAAGTGTTGGAGGAGTACGAAGGGGAGGTTGATAACAAAAATAAAAATATATTTGCGTAGGCTAGTGATAAGGTAAATCATCCAAGAACTCTATAGGCGGAACCTCAATATACACGTAAATGTACGCCATTCCCTGGTAAAGTTTAGTTTTATTTCTTTTCCTTTTTTTCTTTTCTTCGAGCGACACCGGTGACAACCTTTTTGTCCATATTTTATTAACACGCATACATAAACACTTACAATACTTATTAATATGGCAAGAGACTATTTTTATTAGTACAGTAAACCTATAGAAAATAACGGAAATACTGAATACATACAATTCTTTTTAGAAATAATAATAATAATAATAATAATAATACAAATAAATTCAGTATTTATTAACATGTCAAGATATTATTTCTTCGTATTATCATAATAAACTTACAAATAACGGTGGAAATAGTTATATCTTCAATGCTTTGTATTGGTGATCCAGAGAAATGGGACCCAAAAGAAACCCCTGTAACTCTTAAAGTATAAGTCCTTTTATAAAATCATACGCATCATTCGAAAGAGGATAGTTACAAGTTTGTACAGGATTGTATAGGTTTTGACAATACAAGACAAGATAAGATACAAAACAAAATAAAAGTGTTAGTTAAAACTAACCCTTCAAGATGACTGCATGGACTGTGGAACAGCTGCGTTTCATAACTGAGCAATATTATGAGCATGGAAGAAGTGTAGTTTCAGCTCTTAGAAGGTGATTTTGACATCTGAAAATTTGTCTTGAAAGATCTTTGAGCTGAAACTACACTTCTTCCATGCTCATAATATTGCTCAGTTATGAAACGCAGCTGTTCCACAGTCCATGCAGTCATCATGAAGGGTTAGTTTTAACTAACACTTTTGTTTTGTATCTTATCTTGTCTTGTATTGTCAAAACCTATACAATCCTGTACAAACTTGTAACTATCCTCTTTCGAATGATGCGTATGATTTTATAAAAGGACTTATACTTTAAGAGTTACAGGGGTTTCTTTTGGGTCCCATTTCTCTGGATCACCCTTTACAAGCAATTCATTCCAGAAATAATGACTACTTAATGTATGAACGTATGAAGCTTTTTATAATCGATATACAGATCTTTAAGATCATTCAAGATTATTTCTGGTCCGACTTTAAAATTTGATGTAACATTTTCATCATTCTTAATCTTTTAACATATACAGGGTGTCCATAAATGATTACCCTGATTAAAGCATGCTATAACTTTTAAATAAATACTCGTATTCAAACAGTTTTAGTCATAAGTAGATAAACATACAAAGTTTTGATACATAGTTAATGAACTTAATAAGCATCCACATGTGCACCCCTAGTGGCACGTAAAATGTCCAAACGGTATTCACACTCACGCCACACATTTTCCAACATTCATTTGTACCTTGTAGGCGTGTAACTTCAAACGTTTGTGTAAACCTTGTGCACCGTAGACTTCGGTATCTTTAGTTGGCATGAAGCTTGTCTCACCGATTTCCTTGGTGACCGTGTGAAAGCAGTTTGAATGTTTTCCACTGTCCCATCGGAAACTGATGGTCTACCACTGCTCTTTCCCTTTTCCACGTTTCCAGTTTCCAAGAATTTTTTCATCCACGACTTAATTAACTTCACATCAGGTGGATTCTTTCCATACTTTGTTCTGTAAGTTCGCTGAACACTGACAGGAGATTTTGTTTCTGCAAGTCATACAACACATTGTGCCTTCTCTGTCACAGACGCCATCTTAACTGAACAGCTACTACAGCGCTCCTAGCGGCCAATGCGGTAGACGAAACACCCCAGCACAGAAACTCTATGCGTGTACGAGATCAACTGTAAAAAGAAAACGGATGTAAGACTCGTCATTAAACATGAGAGCATACTATTTTCAGGGTAAACATTTATGGACACCCTGTAGATTCAAAAGCATGCTCGAGTACACGGTCGGATATTACAACATTATCATGAATTCTTGTTGTGTATCCAATACGCTCTAAACGATCGCTTATTGTATTTTTACTTGTTTTTTCAATCGAATACTGTTCAGAGTTTATATCGGTATATGAAGAATTCCTTTAACTCGTGATGACTTTCTTTTATGCAGGAAGAAGGGGACAAGGGCAAATGCCCGCAGAAGCGCAGCCCCTCCCTCAATCCTACAAAGAAAAAAGAGAGCCAAAATCAAAGTCAAAGATTTTCGAAATGCCTGAACTCTGTGTTTGAAAGATTGAAGGTCACAGACAGGGGGAAAGGTGGATTCAGTAAGATTGTTTCATAGTTGACAGGTTCAATAGATGAAAGATTGAAAATACCTTTGCGTTAGAGAGTTGGACAGAAAAAGAATGCAATGTATCGAAAGCCTGGTACTGCGTACTCTCCTTAAATGAGGAAGCATGCAGTCAGAGAGTTCAGAAGAGCAGTGTCCGTTATAATAGCGACAGTAAAGAGAAAGTGAGGCAACATTGCGGCGAAGAGAGAGATTGAAGGCAGTTATAAGAGGTGGGGAATTGATGGGGCCAAAGGCCTTTGATTCTGCACGGTCAAATAGAGTTATGTATGATTGAGCCACCCACACATGAGAAGCGTACTCCATACAGGGGCAGATAAGACCCTGTACAGAGACAGCAACTGAGTTGTGGTGAAGAAACTGCGGAACGGCTCGAACGCACCTAAATTCTTAGAAGCTTTCTTGGAAACAGAACATACTGTATATATATAATCTGTCCAAAAAAGATCACAAGAAAAGGAAACACCAAGAATGGTAATAGAAGAGGAAGGATTAAATTGTGTATTGCTGAAGGTAAGGAGATAGTCGTGTGGAAGATTGTGACGAGTAAGCAGATGAAGCAACTGAGAGTTTGAGACACTCAAAGCCATAAGAATTTCTCTGCCCCATTCAGAGAGAGAAATATCAGAGGTCAAGCGAACCACAGCCGTCCCACGCGAAGCATGGAGTGACTGTTGAGAGGAACGCTTTGTGAAGTGGGTGGAGAAGTAAAGAGTGGAATCATCGGCATAGGAGTGGATAGAAGAGGAAGTGCGACTTAATACATCATTGATAAATAAAAGGAAAAGAGTTGATGACAGAACAGAACTTTGGGGAAGACTACGATTAATAGCTTTACGAAAGTAACAGTGGTCATCTACAACCGGAGCTATAGGTAAGCCAGAAGAAATTAGAGAGGAAGGCACAGACAGAAGGACAGAAACAGAAGGAAGGCAGTTTTGACATTAAGGATTTGTGCCATATTCTATCAAAAGTTTTTGATATGTCTAGCAAAATAGCAAAAATTTCACAGAAATCCCGAAAGAAGAATGACCGAGAGTCAGAGAAGAGGGAAGAAGATCGCCAATAGAGCGTTCATTGTGGAACCCACACTGACGATCTGAAATAAAATTGTGAAAAGAGAAGTGTATAAAAATGTTCCTATTAAGAATAGATTAAAAAACTTTAGAAAGGCAAAAAGTCAAAGCAATTGGACGATAGTTGGGGGGAGGGTTGAGAGCGGTCGCCCTTCTTTGAGATAGCAGGAAAAAAAATTACTAGATGAGAGACAAAGACGGAAGAGTTTGCCTTAGCAGGATGTCAGCACAGAAGCACAGTTCTTAATAACAACAGGAAGAACACCATCAAGAGACGGCAACTGTGTCGTCGGAATAGAAAGAGGGAAAGAAGAAATAAATTTGTTGGAGAGGTTCTTAGCTGGATGCCAGAAAGAGCGAGAAGAATTAGAATTAGATAGGCTTTTATATTTTTGTCGGATGAAGGAATTTTTGGCGAGTCGAAGAACAGATATTGCACCATTCTGGGCAGAAATATAAGCTAAGTGAGAGTCAGGAGTTGGTTGGCGACGATACCTTCTGAAAGACTCCTCTCTCATGCCGATAGCATTAGAACAAGTAAAATTAAACCAAGATTTTCTTGCATTAGTAGTAGGAATAGAATATGGAATGGACGTCTCCATGCCAGTGGCGGCTGGTGGTAATGGAACAGAGGGAGGCCCAAAACAATTTATATCACGTAGTCTACATATAGAGAAATTCAGTATGGCATCATGAATAAGAGGAAACAATAAGCAGTTTTTTCCCTATCGTATGCCCGTATGATTAATAACTATTGCACCAGTTTTGTATTATAGGTTACTAAGTGTTAGATACTTTATAGCAGATTTTACATGTTATGGGCATGGGATCTATATATATATATAATATATATATATATATATATATATATATATATATATATATCAAAGCTATTGACTTCTTCGGGAAACGGAGCTTACAGCTGAAAAGAAGGACCAACACAACAGCAAACATTTTCATTTATTTTGGTACTTCAGACGTTTCGACAAATCGTTTGTCATCATCAGTGAATTATAAACCTTAAAACCTTAAATCAAAATAAGAATAAACAATTAAAATTACATCAATACAAAAAGAAATTAAAATCATTAAAATTAAATTAAATTAAATTAAAATGACCTCAACTGGTAAATACACAATAATTACGTCAACCTCCATATTCGGCAGATACTGAGAGAAAACTGTATGAATGTCAGTTACATTGGAAGGTATAATATATCTATGAAAGTAGGTTGGTTGGTTAGTTAGAAGAGCTGTAGTTTGTAAGATGAACTATTGTTATTAATGGAGGGTTTGTTTCTATAGATGTACAAAGATTCTAAAATTTGGAGTTCTGTAAGGTTATTGGTTCTTGTTAAAATTTCGAACTGAGTTTTGTAAAGGGGATGGTTGTTATCATTACTATGGTTTCTAACTGCTGATTGTGGTGGGTTACTAAGGGGACGGTTGGTACGGATTGATAAGACCAAATGCTGAGAAAGGCGTACCTCCAGTTGGAGGTGAGTACTGCCGATATACGTAGCCTTACAGCTGTGGCACGTGTATTTATAAACAACATTAGAGCATACAGTTTTGGGAATTTTGTGTTTGAACTTTAAAAAATTTGATCATTTAAGTGGGTTGACGAGGGCGAATCTAAAATTTATTTGGGAATACTTCAACGTGAATGCAACGAGTCTTTTTCTTTTATTGAGGTGTTTGTCATTTACCATTAATTATTCAGACTATATTGGATTTAATTTTCCCAAAAGAGTTCCTTGTTCAATGCACAGTCTGTGTATCATGAAAAAAACCTCAGGGGACCATTCTGAGTTCAACCCCTTATATATATATTATATATATATATATATATATATATATGAGCAGTGGAGAGTGAGCATTCATTAATTGGCTTCAATATGACTGATTCATTTCCTCAGCCACTGATAATGAATGTATACTTTGTGGCTTTTTTAGACTCGTTTTCATTCTGTAGGAAAGGGACTTCAACGTCCCGGTCCCTTCGAGAACCCGGGCCATAGGGCACTTGTCCCCCAGCCCCACAGACGCTCCGTCACTGGATTCCTATTCCTTTCAGCTCTTTCGTTGCTCACATTTTCTTGGATGACTACTTAGAAAATAGGTATATTCAGTTCCATATGTATTTTCTCTTTAGTGCCTTCTTTATACTCCCCATGTTTATCATCTTTGTGGCCTTACTCTTTCTAGACTTTGGCTTATCTGAACTAATATTTATCTGAAGTATCTGAAATAAAGTAAACAATGCTTTTAACGCCTTGCAGATGGCTTTGAAGTTACTTTGTACTTTGTATTTGTGAAGAGTGAATATGTTGGCGAGCCAATGACACTTTCGTTTAAACTGCTTTATTAGATGCGGATAAATCTAGAAATCGTAGATAATTACAAGTACAAGTAAGTTATATATATATAATTTCATAGCACTTGGGATTTTGCAGCCATGCACACAACTTTAATAAATTTGGTTCTTGTCGAACCATGAAGACGAAATATTGTAAAGGTTGGCCCTTCTGACGTGCGTATAATGAAGTGACTTACAGTGACCTCAGTTGAGGACTGATCTCAGTCATCATACGCAAACTTTAAATTAAAAATCATTTGTACAGGTGTAATAACGAATCATTGCACATTAATCAGTACCCAACAGTAAATTTGTTATTCAAACAGTTACTTTTATGCACAACAATAAATGAGGTGAGTCTTTGAAATTTTATTGAGAGGCAAACACTCCCTATTATACAATCAGTTACCTCTCTACCAATCTCTTTATTCCCTTATATTTCGGTATTTATTTACCTCATGGTGTAAGAACGCTTTCTTTCCCCTCTGTGCTAACATCCAAATGAATAGTAGTTATCCATTCGGAGGTTAATTCTATCTATACCAGCGTGTGTATAAAGTATCAGTAAATATGTGAAAATTATTTATTTGCCTTCTGTGCAATATATTTAAGCATTACGAATGCATAAACTTAGGAAAGAAGGCTTTTATGACTTTGTATGCATCAAGTGCATGAAAAACTACAAACAAGTAGTAAAAACGGGAATGGAGAATGTTGCAGTGGGAGAAAGGATTACAACAACAATAACCTGAAATAACCTGTAACCTATGCAAGTACATTGAGAGAAAGACAGGAAACGACAGAAGACGCCGGCAGAAATTGGGACTCATGAGTCAATTAAATATTTTACATATTTAATTTCATTATTATTTTTATTATTTAATTATTAATTATTATTTTTATTATTTAATTATTAATTATTATTTTTATTATTTAATTATTAATTATTATATTCAATTAAATATTTAACATATTTAATTTCATGCGCCAATCGAAAAATGTTAGCTAATTTTCTAGCGATTTCGTGTTTCATGAGTATTGGGGTCATTTTTCATTGCACCTGGCAACCGCAGTTTATCGATTTTTGTTTACATTCATTTAAATATTTAGTTTGTGAACTTTCTAAATTTTTATAATTTTAAGTATAGATTAAAACTTTGTGTGTATGAATGTATGTGTGTGTGTGATCATGTGTGAAGGCCGCTTGGTCTCAAACATGTAACTAATAAATGAAATGAAACATTAAGTATGCTGTTTTTAAAATTTGATATTCAGTTTTTTACACATTTTAAAATTTAGTTTCTAAGTTTTCATTTAATTTACAATTTCTCACATTGTATTGCACACACAAAATTTTGTGTGGATTTTGTTTGGATTTTTTATTTCATTATAATGGACTTTAATGTTATGGTTAGTAATAATTCCTATTTCTATTTGTAACTTTGTAGAGTACTATTTGCAGGTGTCACAGGACGAAAGATAGTGGACCTTTATAATTTTTCAAAAGAAAAAATGGTCCAAACTGACAATGGTTCTACAAATCATGATGATCAAAGTACTGTTAATCCCAGTAAAATTGCCAGGTTACAGCAGGATGAGAATGAAAGTGAAAGAATTTCGGCGCCTTCGGCGCTAGCTCTTCCCTCCCCTACTACTAAAAATCTAAAATGGTTTAGAATCCCGAAAACTCTTAATCCGGCGCTGAGAATAATTTTCTTTTATAAAGGTAACAGTCCAAGGAAATGCTTAATCTCGAAATTAGCACGTTTTTATTCTTATGTTAATACAAATCTGAGCATCCTAAAACATTCTGTTACTAATCAGATTTTTACCATAATTTTCATAATTTTTATATTTTTATTCATAATGTGTCTTAGCAGTAGCTAGTTAATCATCTGTAACTGAACGATAAGCTCATCATGAACGTACATAAAAATTATTTATCTCTATTTCAATTATACTGTACTTCTACGATTAGTTCCAAGTTCGCGCCCCCTTGGCAAATTTCTGGGTACGACCCTGCTCATGACACCAAGGGTAACTCACTAGAAGGAGGTGCAAAAGGAACATAAGTCGAAGAAATACCCCCTGCATAAAATAAAAACGTCATGAATAAAAACGAAAGGACACCAAAGGTTAAAAAACCACTCGGTAGAGAAGAAGTGGTGCGAGAACAAAGGAAAGAAATTGAATCATAAGGAAAGATCATAAAGACTCATAAGGAATGTAAATGGTCCAAATGAGAATACTACAAAACAGGTTCGTGTAAATATGACTCTGGATACACATATAATCACCCTAAAAGATGTTTGTACATGATAAGGAGTGGAAATTGCAGGAACGGAACAAACTGCTTCTATTTCCATCCTTCGGTATACAGATAATCAATTAGGAAGAAAAAATGTATAAACATGGAATACCCGTATTTTCACATTAAGGATGCTCAAACAAAAAGGAAGAGGAATAACAGCTCAAACCCCCATAAAAGAAGTAGCAACAGGGCCAACGAAATACATTTTTTTAGAAGAAATGAGAGACAAAAGAACAACTGTTTTAATGAAAGAAGACCGACATACGCCACGTTCCCGTACAACACCACACACTGTTAATTCAGCCGTTAATTCAAAACCTAAATGGTAACCAGGGCCGCTTCCCCAGTATTCCCAACGGCTCATCCAATAACACCGAACAAGAACCGACCAGGAAATCGACCAGATAATATCCATTATACAGGCAAACCGAACACCAAGATTTTTAACCCTGTAAATTTATTATTATATACAAATATACAAAGCCTGTACAATAACCTGTAAACTGAAAATTACAATATTTGCACAGTTTTGCTCTCGAAACAAGCACAGATATCATCTGCCTAACGGAAACACACTTGCATAAATGCGAGAAGGGCTGTGAAAACTGCAACGAAGACACTAAAATAGCAAACATGGTGTGCCACAGGGCTTAGTTCTGGGTCCACTGTCATTTTAATTATCTAAATGAAATTTCACGTTCATCAGATATACTTAATTTCATAATATTTGCAGATGATACAACTGTGTCTTTTTCTTGCAAAGATGTCAATTCATCTAAGAATATATTCAAATAAGTACATATTTAAATGAGAATTTATCAATGTAATGAAATGATTGACCACCAATAAACTCTTCCTAAATACCAGTAAAACAAATTTCATGATTTTTACCTCAATATAGAGGTACAATATGGAGACTACAGTAGGTATCGTTATTATTGGCTGGGTGAATGAGGTCGCAATGAAGTTCTTGGTACAGTATGTCCTAAATAGAAGCGTCACGTTCCGAACGTTCTTGAAGCTTATCTGGTTGTACTGAAGATGAAGTTGAAGGATCTCTTAATGCTTTTTTGGAGGAATCTTGTTTGAAGAAGACACAAATAAAAATCTGTTTACAAAACTGCCTGTATCTTTTTCAGAAATACCTGCTCCACACTCTGTAACGACATCACTTCATGCGCAGAACAGCAATCCTACTGCTCAGTAAACTTTACAAATTGTGCAATATGTTTTGTGGCTTCTTCCCATGAACTTTTTTTTCCATATTTTCAGCAGAGTCAACGTCTGTAGGTTGCTGTTTGGGATTCATTACGCTCAATAGTATGACCGCAAAATGGACGAGTGCAATGCAATTGCAAATGTTGCAAGATGTTGCGAATGTTTCATGCTGTTATGCGACAAAGGGGGAGGGGGAATGTTGCAAGAGCAACAAGGTTTATGCAACTTGGAGGCGGAGTTATCCCCCAAGAGAAAGAGAGAGGAGAAGGAGAGAAATGAAGAGGAGAGGTGTTCGCTCGGCAGCTGCCAAGCGCATATGAAAACTTCAGCCAAGCCGCTGTTGTCTTATAGGGTCCCTAATCGGCCAGTTGGCTTATCTGGCTGAGTTGCCCATTTCGCTATTTTTTTAATTAAAGCATATATTCTGGCTTAATCAGCCATTTGGCTTAGAAGGCTGAGTTGCCAGATTGCGCTGTTTATTTAATTAAAAAACATATTCTGGCTTCATCAGCCAATTGGCTTAGAAGGCTGAGTTGCCACATTACGCTGTTTATTTAATTAAAGCATATATTCTGACTTATCCGCCAGTTGGCTTAGAAGGCTTCTTAGAAGGCATAAATGGCCTGTATATATTAATAAACTTCGGACGAATTAAAAGCGCACATAAACGCACATACACTCACCGACTGTACGCCCATTAAAGCCTCTATTATCACACACACACACACACACACACACACACACACATATATATATATATATATATATATATACCACCACACACAAAAAAGCATCACATCACCAACAATCGTCTAAATATAGACTTTTAGGAGATCATCCCATCAACAGCAAATGGTGACGTGAGGGCTACGACTTTTAGGAGCTCATCCCATCAACAGCACATGGTGAGATGAAGGCTACGACTTTTAGGAACAAATCCCATCAACACCACGTAACCGATATGAGGGCTACAACGAAGCGTCCAAACTTATACGATTGGTGTTGAAACTATTACACAACAACCCACCAACCTCCGCCTTACTTACCAAGTCGTGGTAGACCGACAAGGTCTCTAAATACGACCCAATAGACAGACCTATTAAACATAAACAAATAGGACCCCGTTATTGCAACACTCGATCATGTTTATTTCCCTCTCTCACTACCAGTTGGCGTATCTAGTTGAGTTGCCAGTTTGTACTATTTATTTAATTAAAGCATCTATTCTGACTTAATCCACCATTTTGTTTAGAAGGTTGAATTGCCAGATAGCAATATCTAATTAAGCATATATTCTGGTTTACGAATCCGCTTTAGAAACCAACCAATTGATATAATTAAATCCGTCTACAAACAAAAAGGAATAAATAAAACGCCAATACATCATTCTCTGTATTTAGGCGAATTGAATGGAAATAAATATACATTGGTTGCTACCCAGGGAGGCCTAATGATCAGAAAAAAGAAAAAAGAAACAAAATTGGGTTCGAGACCCGGCACGTCCTTCCACGATTCGTAGGGGCAGGACTCCGTTATTGCAACACTCGATCATGTTGCTTATCTGTTTATCTCTCTCTCATATATATAATATATATATATATATATATATATATATATATACACTTCCCCGTTTAAAAGTGGGTCTAAGGTGGAGTGTAAAGATTTCAACAATTCGAATGGAGAGCAAAGGCGGTCCTATATTTGCAGGTTTCCGGAAAAAAGTTCAAGGGTGACGCGAGAGCGTTATAAACAAGAATTGCTTTGTTGTTTCGTGTATAACTCTGTTAATCGTGATTTTTCTACAAAAAAAAATTTATTACGCTCCATAAAGTCCTTCTTATATTTATACACACACACACACACACACATGTTTTATTTCTTTATTAGCGAATCTTGGAAATCAGAGAGAGACTCGAGATAAGATACGCGTTTTAAATTATACTATCGAGCTTAACAGCCCAATTTATCACACTTCTTTGATTTTAAATTTATCTATTCTATAGCTCAAATATCATTCACTTTTATGATTCAAGGTACTATAACCTCCACACTTCTCTCTCTCTCTCTCTCTCTCTCTGTCTGCTGACCAAAGCTTTTCTTATCTTTCTACAACAATTTAGTCACACGCCATAACCCATAAACGATCTTCTCATATATATATATGTTTTATTTCTCTCTCTCTCTCTGTCTGCTGACCAAAGCTTTTCTTATCTTTCTACAACAACAATTTAGTCACACGCCATAACCCATAAACGATCTTCTCATATATATATATATATATATATATATATATATATATATATATATATATATATATATATATATGTTTTATTTCTTTATTAGCAAATCTCTGATCTCAAAGATTCGAGATAAGATAAGTGTTTTAAAATATACCTCAGATGTGGGTCATTTCAGTTCGCTCGATATCGTATTTAACACATCTTTGTCATTCCTTCATGGGTAATTAAATATCCTTCTCCTTTAAGGCACCATAAACATATATCTTCCAATATCACGAAAACCCTACCTTTCCCGACCAAAGAGGATGTACAGGCGAGCATCATGCACCAAAAAACGTTTTTTCTCTCTCTCTCTTTCGAAAACAAGATCGAGAACCAAATCGTAACGCGTCTCTCCACGAATCGGGACATCTGACACGCCCCAGATTTCAAGGGGCAACCAAACACATCCCTGTGGGCGGATCCCAGGACCTCTGTTTGGCTGCTATGCAGACTTACACGTCAATCTCCGGCCAAAATTCCCCGCTAGCCAATAGGAAGCCAGCGATTGTTTTGTGGGTTGGTCACAGGCCCCCTTATAAAGGGAGAATTTCGACTCAGAGCCTCAGTTTCTTGCATTTTCCGCTTAGTGCTTTATACACCATGAGTCAGTTATCTCTGTACAATTCCCCCGATCTAATTGGGGATGAAGACTTTTACGCTCACGCAACGCTCCACCTCTTCAATGCTACAGATTGGGATGAGCTTTTATCTACCCAGACTGTTACGTAAAATTGTGACGAAATGCCGGATCCGTTCAATCAAGACGCTGTTGAAATGTAACCTAACTTTATTCAGTGTTTTCCTACAAAGAAAAATTTATCCTAGGACTCTCTCGTTTTTAACAATATAACCTGACCGAAAAAGGCAGCAATGAAAATGTATTCAAAATTTCTGTTCCCTCATTTATATATATATATATATATATATATACATATGGTGTGTTTTTATTTGTACATTTCTTGTAGGATTTTATAAAACTTACAATAGAAATATTAAAACAAGATTTGGCTGCAGGTTCGAGACCCGTTGGAGGCAGATAGTGCATAGCACACCCAGCTAATCTTACTTTTGAAAACTCAATTTACAGGGCCGAAAGGAGCTAGGACGTGTTATAGCTACTTTTGATGAAAGGGGAATAAATGAAATGGGTACTTCTTCGCTCAGCCAACCCAGAGACCTGAATACAGAAGTCGAGGTATTGTCACACATCCGGCCCAGCGAGTGCCAGGTCATCGAGGAGATAATGTATATTTTTGAGGTTAAGGATAAAACACATTATATTTTCGTTTATTAAATAGCAGAAAACTTGTACAAAATTGGGTCAGTATCTGTTAAATAAGTCTTAATGGCTACAGTTACAAATGTATATACAACTTTACACAATATAGATATACACCTTTACACATTACAAGGGGTACTAACATGTGGGAACCTTTTTTATATGTCTGCATACACTTTCATCGTTTATCTCTGTGTCGCACAAATCGAATAATTTTAAAAAATTCATAAATCCCTTCCCACGTGACATGTGCATGAGAAATAAAATGCAATACAATCGGCATGTTTCACTATAATATCCTTGAAACGATATGGGGACCAAACAATCTCAGGCACAAGTAATTGCGCGATAAACTGTACAATTACCGAATCATTCCAGGGCTGAAATCCGAGTGAATCAAAAAGTACATTCTTTCCCTAATTTTAAAATAGATTGCAAACCAATGAATCCCCTCAACCCCCACAATGTCGGTGTTAACGATAATCCCGTACCAGTTTCTCGTACTTGGCAACTTCAATAATTCATTCTTCGCAAACACACCGATAAATTTTGAGCGCGTGAAACGGTCACTTTTCATCGCTCTCTGGAGTGTATTCGCACCCATTCTAAAAGTCTGTGACCAAGTTCCTGAAGCGATCAACTTCTATTAGTGCATGTGATTCGAGGTACACGAGTACGCTTATAGGCGCGTCTATAGGCTTGGCAATTCCAACCTGACGACTGAGATATTCCCACGCTGCTGTGAACTTGAATGCGTATCTGCGCCAGAAGACAAGTCAGGCGTAATATCAAATGAATAAATGTTAAATTCTTCCACAAATTCATTCTGCGTTACACCAAAACGAAGTTCGTCACAGGCACCTGTATTATGAGCCAGACTACTATATGCTCTCGCGCAGAGCGGGAACACAGCATCGGATGAGTAGTCCGTAATCATGGTCCCTCCCAGAGCGAGGCCATTTACCTATAGAGTAATATTTTTAAGGCCGAAATTCTCGAATTTAAAAGCACTCTTTTTATATTTTCCATTCGTCGAGGCGTGGTCCTGCATTCCAATTAATATCCTTTTAGGTAGGAATCCAAGGGCCATGTTTTCTAGTTGCTTCGATGCCAACCCTGCGGGGACCGTGTACAGTTTGATCTGTACCCTGTTAATTGGGTATTTTACTGTGGCGTGTATTAAGTCTTTCTCAATTTCTACTTGTTTCGGGGAACTTAATTTCACTCGTCATATACGCAAATACGTTTCCATGATGTGTATCACAACGGGTTTCGCGCCTTCTTCTTGATAAGACCCCAGATTTATGCAGATCTCAGGAATCGTGCGGGTAAGCTTCAACTTCATATCCATCCCGTTCAAAAGCAACTTCTCTTGGAATGTGAAGTCTGTATGCAGGCGCCCAAAACATTCATATTTTTTTTTTAGAATTTTTAAATTTATCCTTTATTCAATTTTCATCTTTAGTGTGGTAATACCCCTCGGCTGTTAAAATGGTGTCCATCGCTTCTTCTGAAAAGTTGAGGACATTTTCCAGATAGGCTCGTAGGTGGTAGTACGCCGTTCCTGTCGAGATGTTAACCTGGTTTAAATACACTTCACACTGGTTGAATATGGAGTGTAAAAAGTTGGTTTCAGGGTAGGCAGAGTAACTACCATCGCAGTCCGTTCCATCAGAATGGGCTATACGCAGTTTAGCGTACATGTGCATGCAGCTCAGTTCAAAAAAGTAAGGGCCTGAGCTGGGCATCTCGAATTCTATAGGAGCACTGGGTGAACTAATTGTGTTTAATGGGTTAATTGTAATAAAGTCACTATGCTCAATGGAGACCTGAGTGGGAGGAGGCATATCAAAGAGGGACAGTTCCGACTTACAGCATTGTGACTACACGGGTGGATGAAACGCGCCATGACGAGTCAGAAATAGTGCCACCTCTCTCAACAAGTATTAGTCAACCTATGACTCGTGAGAGTAGTGTCCTCAGCTTATATCAGTCAAAAACATTATCAGCCATAAGTTTCATACGCTTGAACACTTCTTTTTTATTTCCTTTTACGTTTAGCGCCACGTGATGGGAACCACTTCTTCCTGGCAGATCTCTTCTTTCCGCCACGCGCTGGTAACCCCTTCTTCCTGGCAGATCTCTTCTTTCCGCCACCACGCATTTTTGTCTTTGCATCTTTGATGATTTCATTCCGTGCACGTCTTAAATGTTTTTTAGAGCTTCTTTAGGCTTTGACACCCATTGTGTCTTCTGCCGCGTTAAAACCTGTTTGTAACGCCTTCCGCCCTAGGTACCTGGCACCCCTCTTCAACAGTGGAACAGCGGTGCGTAGTATGGATGAAAAAATGGACCCAAGTCCACTCCCACGCTGGTACCTCACCCCTCGGTAGATTGTGATAGGGCTTCGTGCCATTATAAATGAAGAAAGTGTAGTTTCACTGTTAAGCTGCCATCACCGAATGGGAAATTTTTTCCCTCAATCGTCCTTATATACTGTATATCGAGATGTTGGTTAAAAGATTAGTCGTAACATTCACATAATGGGGCTTGTCATATGTAATGCTCAAACTTTTCCCTCAATGGCTGGGGATGAGCGCAATGCGCAGCAGGCGCGCCTGGGTGTCCCTAACAAATTGGTGCTCTACGATATTGCTGTAAATATAGCACATGTCTCGGGGCGGAGCCCTTTCACCCAATTTCTCCATCTTCAATTGATACATTAAGCTGGACAAGTCATGCTGTGCCTCGTGAAAGGTATCTCTTTGGAGAGCTGCGCTATATCTGCCCTCAGCCACAATTGTGAACAGCTCTTTATCTTTAATATTTCTATTAAGCGTTGACTTTAACTTCAATGTGCATGCAGGCGTGTCTATGTTTACGACTTCAAAAAGTAAATTGTATGTCAGTTAAGACCTTTTAAGACTCTTCTTTAACCCCTTCACAATGTCCATGGCTGTATCATAATGCCCGATTCCTAGCGACACATTTGTGATATAGTACTGTTCCTCACCGAACAGCGCATAGTATTGCCTAATTTTTCGCTCTCATCGAATCTTCTAATGATCAGAAATATGACTTGTTGATTTTCAAGAGTTAAAAATTTGGTGGCTAACTGGAGGTCACATAACCCCACCTCATACGAATCACGCTACAATTCAGTGGTCTCGTGGAGTTCTGTCACAAAGTTGGCGAGGGTGTTGTTAGGGTGTACAGACATGGATGAGGAGGACGGGAGTGTGACGTAGAAATGGTTAGGAACCATGCTGCATAGTATTTAAGCTTAATTATTGCATCAGTTTTATATAGGTGTTGAAGCTTTCTGGGTACCCTAGCCACTTCACCAGGTACATTTTTCTCTTTCCTGAACTTTTGCTTCCTATAATTTTCCCAATTTTAAACAAATTTTTTCCTAAATTAAATGCCGCTTTTTGCAACTACTCGCGGTAAAAGCCTCCTGAGATTTCTTCCCCATTCAATTCTTCAATGTAATACATCATTATCTCACCTTTAGATCTCGTAGCCTTGACTTTAAAAATCTCACGTGTCCATCCTAGCTCAAATCCCTTCGCGAATTTATTGCCCGAACGCGACAAACTTACATAATTCATAGGCCTGCGATGAAAAAACTTTTTTCATAATTTTGGCTGTTTACAATGTATTTTTGTGTGCTGAATTAGAAAAACACAATAAAAATGTCATACCACACAAAGTTATTTCACAAATTCGATTTTTTTGTGAAGCGACTTCGAGAAAATGCCAGATTTCTAGAAATTACTAGAAACTTCTAAGAGACTATAAATACTGGGTTGCCAAACCGTATGAGTCAGTTGTTACTCGGATTTCATGACGTGCACACAATGATTCATCCGAAGCGAATTTTTTCAGTGATTTTGAGCTGTTTTTTGTGTTTTATATCAGCGAAATAGCGTGTTTTGATAGTGTTAAGAAAGCCTATTAGAAGACTGTAACCCCTTTCTTATTCTTTCTAGGATAAATTAAATTCAAGACTCTTATTGTGTTCTGGGTACTGTAGTAAGTTGTGAATCATGGCTAGCCGTGGATGTGTCAACAGTCCCGACAGCTTCTGCTACATATGTGGGGAATTTGTGATCAAGAAACATCAAAGAAACGTAACACATTTTATTAGGCAAGTGTACCATGCCTACTTTGGAATGAAACTAGGAGACCAAGACAAACCATGGGCACCACACAAAGTTTGTTTTATTTGCGTAGAGGATCTAAGGAAATGGTGTAAAGGCAAACAGAAAGCATTCAGATTTGGTGTGCCAATGGTATGGAGGGAGCCAAAGAATCACTATGACGACTGCTATTTTGCTCTTGTGATGTTAAAGGCTATAACTCAAAAAAATAAGAAAGCCATATTCTATCCAAATCTTCCATCAGCTTTTCGACCTGTTCCTCATGGGCCAGAAGTTCCAGTTCCGCTTCCACCAGGAACAGTGGAAGATTTGCCTAGTAATTCTGGTTCAGATACTGATCATGAAGAATTTCAGTGTGATATAGGAAGTCAAGACCCCCAGTTGTTCACTCAATCTGAACTAAACGATTTAGTGAGAGATTTGGGATTATCCAAGGAATCTGCTGAACTCTTAGGCTCCAGATTAAAAGAAAGAAATTTATTATCAGCTGGAACATCGATATATTTGTATAGAAGAAGAGAAAAGGAGTTTATTCACTACTTTTCACATGAGGGCATTTAGTTTACTGTAGTGATATTGATGGTTTGGTACAGGCATTTGGCACTGAGTACAAAGCGGATGAATGGAGACTTTTCATCGACTCTTCTAAAAGAAGTCTAAAAGCTGTTCTTTTGCACAATGGGAACAAGTATGCCTCTGTACCTGTTGGTCACTCGGTACATCTCCAAGAAAGTTATGAGAATTTGGAATTGGTTCTTACAAAGATAAAATATTATGATCATCACTGGATGATTTGTGGAGACCTTAAGGTATTGTGCATGCTTCTGGGGCAGCAGGGAGGATATACTAAGTTCCCATGTTTCCTTTGTGAATGGGATAGCAGAGCAAAGAGTCAACACTGGGAGCAAAAACACTGGCGACAAAGAAGATCTCTAGAACCTGGAAGCAAGAATATTTTGCGTAAAAATCTTGTTGACCCAAAGAAAGTACTTCTACCACCTCTTCATATAAAACTAGGCCTTATGAAACAGTTTGTTAAGGCATTAGAAAAAAGTGGAGAATGCTTTAAGTACCTCTGCAAGAAGTTCCCTAACCTATCAGAAGCAAAATTAAAAGAAGGTATTTTTGTAGGCCCAGACATTAGAAGACTGCTGTCAGATGAAAACTTCTTGTCTACGATGACTGAAGTAGAAAAAGAGGCTTGGAATTCCTTCAAAAGTGTGGTTACTAAGTTCCTTGGGAACAATAAGGACCCTGAATATGCACTCATTGTTGAAAACATGCTGGAGAAATTCAAAGCTTTGGGATGCTCAATGAGTATCAAAATTCATTTCTTGAATGCACACATGGACTTTTTCCCAGAAAATCTAGGTGCAGTAAGTGAGGAACAGGGAGAACGTTTCCATCAAGACATTAAGGAAATGGAAAAGAGATACCAAGGCCGGTGGAACGTTAATATGATGGGGGATTATTGCTGGATGCTGCATCGTGAAAATCCGGAAGCAGCGCACAAAAGGAAATGCAAAAGACGCAGCTTCACTGGCAAAAGAAAACGGGACTACTAAGCCTTTCCACTAAGTAAAGATGTAAGTAACCAAGTTTTATAGTTTTTTTTAAATAAATATATTCAGAATTGGCCAGGAAATAGGTTTCATGTGGTAATTCTTCACTACTTATTTTATTCAGTAACATATTACAACATAAAAACGTCATAGCAAATTGTGAAAAAACTATACGTGATGGAGCAAATCTGAGGCCGTTTCTGGATTTAGCACCCCAAATTCCTATAAAACCAGCATACAATTTCAAAAAAGTTTTTAGGACCCTCAATTTTGCAGGCCAGTGATAATCATTGCTTTTCAAACGCGCAGTGTGGTGGTGGTGATCCAACTCTTCTCACCTCTGGACGCGTGCCACTTTCTAAAACGTCTTTAAGCGTTATACCAAACGTACGATGGTGTGAACGGTTGTAGGATGAAGCCAATAAGCCGAGAACGTTTATATATCTCTATGTGTTTTAATGTGTAAAATATCGGTGCATGCGCTCCTTTATGGCTCGTTGAACTCTTTCAGCTAAAGAAACCTTATGTATAGAATTGGTAGTGTAATAGCTGATACTAAACTCTGCTAGCATGTTCTGAAAAGCGCGTCCTATAAACTCTTTCCCCATATCCGTACAAAATTAGCCACGAATCCTTTTTTCTTTCAACATCAACGTTTTGGTCGTTTTAGCAACAGTTTCAGGCGATTTATTTTTCAGGGGAATTAACCACAGGTATCTAGAGAATACATCTATTATGAATAGGATAAGCGGTAACCATCGTTATACACTGAATATCTTTGTATGTCTGTTAAATCCGCCTGCCAAATAGAGTCAATCGAAGCAGCTGTTGTCTTGGCCGTTTTAAACCTTTTTCTCACCGGTTTATGAAGTGTATAAGCATCCTGTCCTCGCAAAAATCTCTCAACATCTTTTTACCTTACACCGTAAACACATCTGTATAGTCTATTAACACCGCATAGGAGGCGGGGTTAGAAATGTCATAATAGCTTTTACTAAATATGTTAGCCATTTGCGTATTTTAGAGGCACGTGGATATGGCAGGCCGCTTGTTCTCTTCTTTCTCCACTTCAGAGACGCTGCTTCTGCTGGGGGCGATGGTGTACTCAGTTGTGACATATGCGAGACTTGATCCAAGTCTTTTAGCCTATTCAGATTACCTATCAATGTGTTGGGGACATTTATTTGTTGTAGTCTTGTTTTAATATGCTTCCATCCTGTTGGCGAGAGTCTGTCCCACTTTCTCACCAGACTATGAACAATATCAACGATATTGGATCCTTGTACCCTTGTTCTTTCAACAATGACCTCGCCTGTATCGGTCTACTGTATGATGGGGTCCTCACTCAATGGATTATAAAGACTTAAACCTTTATTCCTCAATGTATGTGGGAGGCTGTTTTTAGCACATGTTCGATGTGTTGTTCCATTGTTCTTTGGATGGCCATCGTCTTGGCCAGTTCCTGTGTCGCTATGGTCAGCACTACTCGCGCTGTGCCTAATAACCACGGGGAGCTCTGTCGGATGCTTATCATCCTTGTACTCGAAGAAATTTCTGCAAAGCCTCTTGGTGCAAGATCCTTTTCTCATCAGGTGACTTTTCACTGTTTAATAGAGCTAGCAACTCGTTTTTCATTCTTTTAAGCCTACTTTTACGCGGCTCTAGAGCCGTGTCTGGAATCTTTGAACTTTGCAATGAAGCATACACCTCGTGCGGAATCACAACCACCTTCTTCATTTTATTAATCTAGTCAGTAAAGGACCCAAAACTGAAAATAAGATGGGCAGGAACGATCCTGCTCTTTGTACAATAATGCGCTTTTTCTACCCACAGTTTGACTTTTATGAGCGAGCGCTCGTATTATGTTCTTGTAACGACGTTAGCGAGTCTTCTAAGAGGGTTTCATCGGCACATTACATTTTATAACATTAAGTCAGATTTCACAGATGCATTTTAAAAAGTCAGAGTCGATATTTTTAACAAACATCTGTTGCAGCGTCCGGGGCAGTCGTTGATAGATTTTTATTAATTCACGGTATTTCTTTAACCTATTTGTCATTCTGGAATATACACCGTTTCAGGCTCGCTTGGGAATATATTCGTCCTTAGAAGCACTCTAAACGTGTTTCGCGGGTGAAGGTCACGAAGCAAATATCCATGAAGCTGGCTTGTAGCCTCTTTATAAGCCGCCAAAAATTTCTTACGCTGATTGGTGAACATTTGGTTGGCTAATACCCCAATTTGCGATACATCTCTACGTTGCGCGAATAAGACTAGATCTTGTGTATTTAGCGACACATCGCGCATGTATCTATTTGTGAAAAATAGATTCTGATTGATGAAGAACACGCTTATGTTAAGGTGATGGGAGAATACTGTAAATGTCTCGGCAAACGTTTTATCCATCTCCAACATGAGATCGTCAATTACAATGACTGTATGTTCATTTCTCTTTAACGAATTAACGTCATATACCCCCTTGTGGAACAAGATTTCATCTTGGTACTCGTTGAATACTGATTGTTATGTCGAATAGCACCATATATCTTTATGCACAAATTTTGAGAAATTTCTCCTTTTCTTTAAAGATTTTAAGCATAAACACAGTTTTACCACATCCTGTAGGCCCAGATATAATACATGTAGATGGGCTCGTGCACCTGAATTTTTCTACAAAATCCATTTTTTAACATGTCACACCCCTAAGTGGGTTATTTACAAAATATTACAAATTTTGAGTGCTGCTCCTTATATTTTGTTTTCTTCTTCCACAGAACCGTGAATGACGACGATGTACAGCACCCCATCATCGATATCACAGACGAGCCCGTTGACCGTGCAGCTACAAAACCCTTCCCCGCCGCCGAGCCCTCACCAGCGACCCCTTTAGCACACGGCAGTTCAAAGCGGTGGAGTGATGAAGAACCCTCCACGTCAGGTGTAAAGCGTGCCAGTAATAGAGCCCGAACCCTGAACGTCTTACGACGCAAGTCCCCCAATAGTGCCTTCCTCAAATATAACCCCATATTCCATTCCGGGTACATCCTCAACAGCAGCTTCCCGTTCTGCTGAGGATGGCATAACATTCAAGTTTGTGCGCACCGCTACCTCCACCCTGACCTTGACTAGAAATCGGTATATAGTCAGGGTTGGTCCTAGATCCATGTATATTAATGGTGTCGAACACGGTCTACGGCGCATAGTTGAACGTATTGTAGAGTTTGCCGTTCAGAACCGCGACAAACGTGAAGTCAGGACGCGGCTGTCCTTCGGATTCGGGTCAGATGACGGAGATGTAGATGATTTTTGGGTAGTAATACCGTTCAGACGTTTGGCAGCTGAAAATATAGAGTATATATTAGGCCGTATAATGCAAGCCTCTCAAAGTAGTATAGCCTTCAATATGGACAACTTCACGGTAAATATTGACTGTGTATTCCCTGTTGCGGGTCATATTGCCACACCTTATACTCTTAACTTCAATTCTCAGACTATTTATAGATGGCATATAAACGTCGAACGTGGTTGCGGCTTTATAGCAGTAGTCTTGGCCCGTATGTTTACTGTACTAAATACACGGGTCAAAAACATTTGGCTGTCTACGGTAGTGGAGCGTGCCCGTAAACTAGTTGTAGACAGTAAACTTGAATTTGACTGTAATATGGGTCCCGAAGAGCTGAGAAATGTAAAACAGGAAATGAATGTTCGAAGTTGTATTTGGACTGGATGATCGTCGTAGAACTGTGTGTTTTTAAAAGCTGTGTGAGAGATCGTACCAGACCCCTACTCATTTTAGGACTGTCAGGGACGACGTATCTCCCCATCCGTAATATAAGGGACCTTTACGCGAGTTATGATAAAAGTCGAAAATATGGACATCATGATTTGTGTAAGGGGTGTATCGAGTTTGCGGATGATATAGTGAATCATTGTAAATAATGTCACATGGTATGTGAACAGTGTAAACGCACCAAATTTGAAAGCCGTGTAGTTGAAGCTAAGAAGAGAGATTGTAATGTGTGTAGAGGCACATTTTTCAGTAATAACTGTTTTGAGCTACATAAATCAATTGGCACGTGCAGGAAAATGAGAATCTGTGAATGTGGCATGTTTCACATGATGGATAATTGGGGAAAATTTACGCATAAATGTGATAAAATTCACTGGTCTGAGTATACACGAACACTGAAACCAAAGAGGTTATTCCGTATTTGCTTGCGAGCCAGACTATATGTGATGAGTGTATGGAGATCGAGTGTGATAAGTGTCACAAATGTGGTAAACGGACAAACGTTTTTAAAAAGAATGCCCACGATAGCCCTGTAAAACTCTTTGTGTCCTTAATTGTCAAGTTAGCGGACAAGTTAAAAAACTGACTGTGTATATTCTCGCCTATAACCGTGCAAAATTTGACACACAGTTCCTTTATATGGAGTTGCTTGAGCATGAGTCCCCTGAGATATTTACAGGTGATCCCTTGAAAAGAGGCAACAAACTAATACAGATGCAAATAAGAGGTAATGTACAGTTTAAAGACACTTTATTATTCACACATTGTAAATTAGCAGAGCTACCTAAGGTAATGGGGTTAGCCACTGAAGTTTCAAAAGGATATTTCCCTTAAACATTCCTCACTAGCGAAACTTTAAATTATGTAGGACAACATCCACCCAAATATTACTTTAACTATGAAGGTATGAGCCCAGAAGAACGTGAAGATTTTGACCGATACTACAACAGTTTTAATGAATGTAATCCTTATAATATAGCTGATGAATGTGAGCATTATTGCGTGAATGATGTGCGAGTGCTTAGAGTATGTTTCCAGGCCTTTAGAAGGATGTACATTAGGCCTGTTCAAAAATCAACTTTTTCTTATTTTCATAGGTTTCTGTACATTTTCCCATGCTTTTTGACCTGCAAAAGCCGAAAATCACAACTATTTTGACCTAGGATGTTGGGAAGCATTGCCGCATGGAGCTTTAACTTTTCTGCCTTGAAATCGGCCAAAGCGCCAATTCCGGGGTCCCTTGAATTATGTTTTGCACTTTAACTTTTGATCTAAACAAGATAGAGCAACAAATTAGATATCAAATGAAAGAGCATAAAATTAATAAATAATAATAATAATAATAATAATAATAATAATAATAAATAAATAATAATTAATAATAATAATAATAATAATAATAATTATCTATCATTTTTCAGGAAACAACAGAAACTCAATCAGAATCTAGAAAACCATCTACAAGTTACAACTTCACAATGGCATTAGCAAGGAGCTGAGGGAGCTCCGTGGGCGCACAGTTGATATCTCAGAACCTCCACGTACTGTCCACAGGCAGGTGTCAACTGGGCCATCTACCAGATCTCTCACTGAAACTTTCCTGGTTGGATACCCTTCAGCTTTTATCAGTGGTTCCCAGCTTCCCACCAACAGACAGGCGTTCCAGTATTTCCTTAATCTTCAGAATTTACCGGAAAATGCAGGGAGGCCCATGGTTCAAGACCTTGCATATGAAACAGTTGAATCTATCATCCCATTCTGGCAGATGGCTAGGATCAAGACAATGACCAAGTACAACGCAATGAAGCTCTTCATGAAACTACATGAGAAACATCGTGCTCTGGTGAAAAGCAAAGGAAGAGCAAGTAACCCTGGAGGAAAAAGAGGAGCATTTGTGCTGGAATTAGACAGCCTGTTCGATATAGGAGCTCCAGATGCAATCCAGGAAATACAGAACAACAGACTGTTATCCAGAGAGAAGAAAGATGAGGATATCAGGTTCTACGAAGACCAAAAGACTGAGAGGAAAGGTCATATGTCTGGTCATGACAAGATTTTTGAGACAAGATCCCTGCAGCAAGCAGCGAGGAATGAAAGACTGCAGCATAGACAAGAACAAGGTAAAACTAATTACTTTGAACGTTACAAAAAGTTTTAAGTTTTACTCCATTGCGATATTTAGCATGTACTTAACAATTACTGTCTTAACATGTTGTACTATTTTACAGCTGCAGCAGAACAAGAGGCAGTTGTTCATGTGGATGACATTACCTGGGGTGACTCAACTGACAACGACGCTAACACAGAGGACATGGATTACCATCAGCCTCGTCCTGGATGTTCTCACCATCAAGACACTGTGACTAGTGTGACTTTGACGTTTCCAAGGAAGGTCATGGAATGTGATGTCATCTGCAATACAGCTGATCGTCTTGGTTTATCAGACAATCAAGTTACTGCCATGGTTTCTGCCACCTTGAAAGCTGGAGGGGCTGATCTGGATAACTTCGTCATCTCAACCTCAACAACACGTCGCAACAGAATGCTGTCCAGGTATAATATCAGCCAGAGTCACATGTCCAAGTTTTGTGAAAACCCCCCACAGTACGCTGTCTTACACTGGGATGGAAAGTTGCTCAAAGATGTCTTGGGCAGTGAACCTGGAAGTACCTCAGAGACTTTAGCTGTGCTAGTGTCTGGTCCACCTTCATGCACTGAAGGAAAGTTATTGGGAGTACCTGTCATCGACAATTCTTCTGGCACAGCTGAGGCTGAGGCTTCAATGGATTTACTGGAGACATGGGAACTTACGGATAATGTTACTGCCCTTGTTTTTGACACTACATCCAGTAACAGTGGAGTTCACAGAGGAGCTGCCAAACTGCTAGAGAAAATGCTGAACAAAAAGGTGTTTTATCTGGCCTGTCGACATCACATCCTGGAAATCCTAGTAGGAGCAGTTTGGGAGAAGCTGTTTGGAAGGTGAAGGGGCCAGATAATCCCTGGTTTGAGCATCTGAAGGATGTTTGAACGGACTTGTCCAAGGAAAACCCAAAGATGCTGGCTATCAACAGCAAATGGCTGAAGGAAAAGAAGAAGAACAGTGAAGAAATACTCCAAGACATTCTAACAGCAGAAAGGCTTCCAAGAGCCGACTACAGGGAAATGGCTGAACTGACAGTCATTGTTCTTGGAGGAACGCCTCCTCGAGGTATTCACTGGAGTCGACCAGGCGCCATTCATCAGGCCAGATGGATGGCCAGAAACCTGTACTCCATGAAAATGCTGATGTTTGCAGATCAACTTGAGTACGACGAAGACACTGTATCAAAGCTGGAAAGACTCAACACCTTCCTTGCGCTGTTCTACACTCCTGTATGGATGATGTCAATATCTGCTGCAGATGCTCCCGTGAATGATCTAAGTCTAATCCAGGACATGTTGAAGTACAAGAAAACTGACCCAGAGCTTGCTGATGCAGTACTTAATAAGATGGAAAACCACAAATGGTACCTGACGCAGGAAGTCGTGCCATTTGCCCTGTTCAGCAGTAGATTGAGTGACACATTGAAGCACGACATTGCTGCCCAGTTACATGCCACTGAGAAGCCAGACAGCTTCAGAACAGGAAAGCCTCTATTCCAGAGAGTCACAGCTAAGACCACCCTGGTTGATCTCATTGGCCCAGAATCACATTTCCTGCTGGACACACTGAACATTGGATCCGAGTGGCTTCTGGAACCTGTCACATCTTGGCCACAGAATGAGGACTACAGAAAAGCGTTGGACTATGTTAAGAATCTGAAAGCGGTGAATGACATTGCTGAACGTGGTGTCAAGATGATGAGCGACTTTGCAAATGTCATAACAACAGATGCCAAGCAAAGGGACTATCTCCTTCAAGCTGTGGAGTTCAACAGACGCCGCTTTGACAGCTTCAAGAAACAAACTCTCAACAACTGACTGTGTAAATGTCATTATGAAATTAATCATCATGTAATGCTTTCACTTCTTGATCGATTAGACTTGTGACAAAATGTTAATCTCAAATTTGTGTCATGAATAAGGCGCCTTGTCTGCCTTGAGTGTGAGAAAACGAATTTTGTGATATTTCTGAAATCTTTGTATGTACCAATGTGCCATTTCTTGTTCCAAGACTATCATAATTGTATAAGTTAGAAAGAGGATTAAAAACACTTTAATTTGGTGCCTATTTTGTTGCTCTATCTTGTTTAGATAAAAAGTTATAGTGCAAAACATGATTCAAGGGACCCCGGAACTGGTGCTTTTGGCCGATTTCAAGGCAGAAAACTTAAAGCTCCATGCGGCAATGCTTCCCAACAATCTAGATCAAAATGGTTGTGATTTTCGGCCTTCTCAGGTCAAAAATCATGGGAAAAAGTACAGAAACCTTTGAAAATAAGAAAAAGTTGATTTTTGAACAGGGCTAATGTACATATGTCGTTTCAAATGCGATCCGTTGCAAGTCGCAACCACCAGCGCCACATTATGTTTTACGGTGTTCAAGAATAACTTCATGCCTAAAGACACCTTAGCCATTATCCACAGAAACAACCCACGCAGTTATGAGTAAAAGGCTATTTACTGGCTCATACACCTACAGCAGCAGACAGGTGTATATATAAAGCATGCCCGCAACACGGGTGAAGTACCCATTAAGGTTAATGGTCGTGTTTTTTGGATTGATGGTCTAAGTGAAAACCGCTCCACTGGTGAGAAGACTGTGTACTCCTTTAACGGTTGCTGGTGGCACGGATGCCCCCGTTCTGAGTGTGGAATCGTAGGAGATATCCACGGTAGATCTCCTGCCGGCTCTCTTGCGTGGACCCGCACCCGCGATCAACTTATAGGCTCCCAGTTCACTCACAAAGTCTTGTGGGAGCATGAGTATGATGCACGGATGGATGCAGATGGACAGTACCATGAAGAAATAAACACGATCAAACGTTCAATGGTGCTGGATCCTGTCATATGCGGTGATAGCTTGTTCGGAGGGCGTACAAACCCCTTCAAGCTATACTTTCTGCCTACGGAGGGTGTGAAACTCCATTACTACGACTTCTGTTCTTTATACCCCAACGTGATGAAGAACAATCCGTACCCCGTAGGTGCACCGGAAAAAATGGTGGGCCCTACCATACCAACCATCGAGGAGTTTTCAGCCAACTTGAATGAGCGCTACTTTGGACTCTCTTTCGGAGATGTGCTCCCCCATCGCGATTTATGGATGCCGATCTTACCCGTCGTTATAGATCACAAGCTCATGTTTCCCCTGTGCGTCAAGTGCGCAGAAGAGAACAATGGTGACTGTGACCATACACCCCACCAGTTTAAGATCAGAGGTGTATATACAAGCCCTGAGCTGGCCCTAGCCGTTCGGCATGGGTATAGAATAATGAAGATCCATGAGGTGTGGAAGTTTCAGAATCTATCCAACCTTTTCACACCATATATAAACGCTTTTTTGAAGGATAAGGTTGAGGCGTCAGGATATCCGCGAGGGGTTGATACCGAAGATGAAAAAACGGCTTATATTCAGCGTTATCATGCCCGTGAAGGTATACAGCTTGATCGTCCCCAAATTGTTAAGAACCCTGGCAAGCGCTTTAGTGCAAAGTTGTGTCTAAACAGTCTGTGGGGAAAATTTGCACAGAATACTGGGAAAGGGAACGTTCATTTGGCACAAAGTTATGGCAAAGTCTGCGATTATGCCAACGTTCCCGATAAAGAGGTCATGGAGATTGTGAATGTAGGTAATACTTACATAATAAAGTACAACAATACCGAATTGGCTGCAGATACCTCACGGGTTACAAACATACCTGTATCCAGCTTCACAACAGCCTACGCCCGCATCAAACTTTGGGGCCTATTGCATTCTCTTAGGCGGTGGGTTTTGTACGCTGACACAGATAGCGTGATATTCACAGCGAGGGAAGGTGAATACATGCCCGCTATTGGGGAGTTCCTCGGAGAGCTAACTAACGAGATCAAGGATGAATATGGGGACAACGCATACGCAGACTCGTTTGTGTCAACAGGGCCAAAAACCTATGGGGTACGGGTGAGGGTGGGAGATGATACGAAGTATATCGTGAATGCTAAGGGTATCACGCTTAACCATGCGAATCGGCGGGTCGTTAACTTTGATTCGTTGAAGGATCTAGTGTGCTTGGATGATGATGTGGGCGACCGGCCGCCCCAACTAACTGTAGGTACCCACAATTTTCGGGCGCAGAAGCTGGGGTGTGTGAAGGAACTCAGGGGTACAATGGTGTGCCGTAACACCTATAGAAAACGTTACCAAGTGCCTGGTACCTATGATACCGTGCCCTTTGGATACCATAATCTTTGATATGTCTATTGTTAACTTATTTATTACACGTATTTGTAAATATATATAGCTTGAATATTTCGTTTATTAAATAAATCGTGTGTTTCAATTAGCGTTTCACTTTCTCCTTTGCGTGCGTGTGTCTGTTTGTGTACAGTAAAAAGCTAATCCCCGCCCACTGTAAGACCAGCAACCTGAGTCATGCCGCTACCTGAGCATGCCTCTATCCCTGCGTGCTCAGTTGACCTCTGCATACCCTTGAACTCAGATGTGTATTCTCCCGCGTAGAAGAAAAATAGTAATGGCTACCTTTAATATTGCGTGTTCAACATTTATGAAGTGGTATTCGGCAAAGTGTCAAGATGTGGTGGATACTGAAAAACTCCCCATTCCCCACTCCTTTGCCACTTTTAAGGCTACATTGAGCCGTGCGAAGGGCCAAGATGTTCAAATACTCTACGGGTATTCTGGCGAGGGCGTTGTAGGATTTCGTAGTACAGACGATGTACTGAAGTATGTTGTAGACCTAACCTTTATAAAGGCACGCATATACCGCGAAGTAGAAGAAGCAACACGTTCAGAAGATAAGCAACGGTTACGGATAGTGAGTCTTGTTAATGAGTGGTGTGTGACAAGCGATATTATGTTATGTTACACCATACCGACTAATCGTACCCTACGGATGAAAATGTAAATCTTGTCATCATAGAGAATCTTAAGTATTTTTACTACTATATTAATATGTATCATGATGAGGTTTGTAGCGAGGTTGTGGCTAATGGCCTGGTGAGTTTAACAGACTTTAGAGACGAGTATCGCTTGTTAAACAAAAATGCCAAATATGGACATATGTTTCTCTCAAATAGTGCGCCGGTTTATGATGTTTAGTTTATGGAAATGAACGTCTGGTGAGTGATAAAACATTAAATTCCATATTGTTTCATGTTTGTCCATAGTGTTCAAACAAGCCTGTACACGCTTTAGCAGTGTGGTGCGTTCCCCCAACGTACCGCCCACCCGTGTACCTCACGGAACATATGAGTTCGAACAAACCCATACACGTTTCACCAGCGTGACTCACCCCGTCCCGTTGAGCCGATCCGGCCACCTGTGGCTCATAGTTATCTCAGAGCTTGAACCGAGTGGACGTGCGAATACGATGGAGCTTCCTTTGAGAAGCATTCTCAACGCCTCGTACGATGTCTCCGTGACGAAGTTATTGCGCGTGTTCAGGCGCAAAACCGGCACCATTAACTATGTACTCGAAACGATTTGCAGGCAAGCAAGCACACGTAATGTTATTTATTTAAGTGTTGAGGAGATGAATAGAGTCTTCGTGAGAGTTGAGAAGTGGGGGGGAGGACCGTTATAAAATACTTGCAGGTGTAGGTACAAGAAGAGAGCAGATTAGTGACGGCCCCTCATATGCCGTTGTTTGCACGTTGTGTATAAATAACGAACAGCCATGGATTGATATACGACTGATGTGGAAAAACGCTTCTGATAATAACGTTCTTGTCCCTACGCGAAACCGTTTCATCCTCGACAGAATGTTTGAAATCGTCGGATTCCGCAAGCTGAAGCCTATATTAGACGCTCGTGTTACGGATATGATTTATTTTGACACGGTTCTTGAATACGCATACACCGCTCTGCTCGACGGATTTATCGAATGTAGGAATGAACAAGGCGAGAACGGTCTATAGCTGGATGCATATTTAAAAGGTTCAGATTCTTCGAAATATCCTGAACATTGGTGCAAAGCACTTGAGCGGTACAGGGCTGAGCTCACCTACACTCTTCACCCTGAGGAGCTGTACCTCTATACAATGAATAGCTGTCGTTACGACTTCGAAGATTATTTCAATTGCCGCTACGCAGAGTGAAGAAGAGTTCACGATTGAATAGCTCGGGACGGTAAGAAAAAAACCCCGATTGGAAAGGCGTGTTTATAAACTTTTATTTAGTAATGATGTTGTGGTTAACGATGACCTCTTTGTACGTGCTTTTGATTGTATTCTAGCCGTGTTTAAAGATAACTTGCCAGCCGGGTGTAAAGTGGGCACAAAAATAGTACTGAATAATATGAAAGCCATTTATGTCGAGTATAGGCCGCCGTATCAGTTAAATGGTGAATTGTTGCTTGGACGGTTTTACCACATCGTACAAAGTAATAGCGATGTAGATGTAGACTCTATTACGTGTGAGTTTAGCGTTTTGCACCATAGAACATAAAGGATGTATATTTAAATTGTGTATATACAGGCTGTTTCAGGAGGAAAGGTCAATACTTCGGGAGGTGATAGTATCGGTCATTGTGAAAAAAAAGTTCATATGAACATGTGTCTAATTCTGAATGGTTACGGAGATAGAGCTCTTTGAATCTACAAATACAAAAGCATTGTTAATGGTAATCAAGAAAGAGAAACCAATTACTGTTTCTAACATTTAATGTTTAAACATTGCCATTTTGAATGGTATTAGATACAGAAATGACAAATTTGTTACAGTTTACAATACGTTTTCGAAAATCCCACCGTCAACCTCAATGCACTTTGCAACTCGTGTACGAAGATCGCGTGTTGTTCGTCTGAGTTGATCTTGACGTTCCTCTATGCGGGCAGCAGCATCCAAAATGCGTGCGAGCAATTCGTCTCGTGTATCCACCTTTCTTTTGTAAACTTGACTTTTCATCCACCCCCACACAATAATCTAACGGAGAGAGGTCTGGAGACCTTGGTGGCCATTGAATGGGACGACCGCGGCCGATCTATCGACCAGGGAAAGTTTGATTTAGGTATTGCATCACCAGACGGGTAGAATGTGGAGGAGCTCCGTCATGCTGAAAGTACATACCGCGCGTGTAGCCAAAGGAACATCCTCCATAGTCCTGGCAATTCATTTTGCAGAAATTCTAGGTAACTTTGTCCTGTAAGACGATTCTCTAAAGTAACAGGCCAATCAGCTGATCATCGATGATACCGCACCACACACTGGCAGAGAAGCGATGTTGAAAATTTTTTCCACAGTGGCATTTGGATTTTCGTCTCACCGCCGATGAGAGTTACGAGTGTTGTTGATACTGTCACGGGTAAAAGTAGCTTCGTCGGCGAACAGTATTAATCGAAGCAATCGGCGATTAGCATTTACCCAATGACAAAATTCCAGTCGCATGGCAGCGTCTCCTGGTTGAAGGTGTTGTACACGCTGTACATGATATAGATGCAAGCCTTCCTCACGTAATGTTCGCCATACTCTTGTGTGTGGTACACCGAGACGTGTAGAAATTCTTCGTGAGCTAGTAGTAGGACTACGCTCTACCAACTGAAGGATGTTTTCCACTTCATCCACATCTTATTGACTTACACGTTCAGATGAAACATGAGCGCTGGGAAGTGTACCAATCTCACGCAATGTGTTGAAAACCCTGGTAAACACTCCTCGATCAGGAATTCTGCGGTTCGGAAACCGTCGACGGTATTCTACAACAGCAGCTGTTGCACTTCCATCGCAAAAACCGTAGACATACATCATATCTGCATATTCGGCATGTGTGAAGGTGTGTGGCATTCTTAACACTGCTTCAAACACCAAACAATGTCACTCATAACAGTCAGCTGTCGATTGGCTTATGTTACATGCTTACATTACAGCTTACATTTTTCAAGGTTATAGGAGAGGGAAGGGGAGGAAGAGCTGCGCGCGCATCAGATTCAAACAGCTCTATCTCCGTAACCATTTAAAATTAGACACATGTTCACATGAACTTTTTTTCTCACAATGACCGATACTATCACCTCCCGAAGTATTGACCTTTCCTCCTGAAACACCCCGTATATATTTCATGTACTAATACGCATTTGAATATTCGTTTCGTATATTTTTAACATATTTAATATAACTGTATATATTTTTCCTGTACTAATGTGCAATTGATTATACGTTTCGTATATTATTATTTTCAATATATTTAATATAACTATATATTTTTCCTGTACCAATATATTGATAATGCACCGTTTTGTACATTTTTAATTATATATTTGCCGTTCGTGATGCTGTTATTATTTTTTGATCATATATATATATATATATACAACCCAATGTATATTTATTTCCATTCAATTCGCCTAAATAAACAGAATTATGTATTGGCTTTTTATTTATTCCTTTTTGTTTGGACACGGTATTTAATTATATCAATTGGTTGGTTTCTAAAGCAGATTTCTAAACCAGAATATATGCTTTAATTAAATATTGCTATCTGGCAACTCAACCTTCTAAAACAAATGGCGGATTAAGTCAGAATATATGCTTTAATTAAATAAATAGTGCAAACTGGCAACTCAACCAGATACGCCAACTGGTGGTGAGAGAGGGAAATAAACAACATGATCGAGTGTTGCAATAACGGGGTCCTATTTGTTTATGTTTAATAGGTCTGTCTATTGGGTCGTATTTAGAGACCTTGTCGGTCTACCACGAGTTGTAAGTAAGGCGGAGGTGGAGGTGGTTGGTGGGTGGTTGTTCAATAGTTCCACCACCAATCGTCTAAGTTTGGACGCTTCGTTGTAGCCCTCATATCGGTTACGTGGTGTTGATGGGATGAGCTCCTAAAAGTCGTAGCCTTCATCTCACTATGTGCTGTTGATGGGATGAGCTCCTAAAAGCCTATCCTTAGACGATTGTTGGTGATGTGATGCTTTTTTTTGTGTGGTATATATATATATATATATATATATATATATATATATATATATGTGTGTGTATATATATATATATATGTGTGTGTGTGTGTGTGTGTGTGTGTGTGTGATAATAGGGGCTTTAATGGGCGTACAGTCGGTGAGTGTATGTGCGTTTGTGTGCGCTTTTAATTCGTTCGAAGGTTATTAATATATACAGGCCATTTATGCCATCTAAGAAGCCTTCTAAGCTAACTGGCGGATTAAGTCAGAATATATGCTTTAATTAAATAAATAAACGCAATCTGGCAACTCAGCCTTCTAAGCCAACTGGCTGATTAAGCCAGAATATGTGCTTTAATTAAATAAATAGCGCAATCTGGCAACTCAGCTTTCTAAGTCAACTGGCGGAATAAGTCAGAATATATGCTTTAATTAAATAAACAACGCAATCTGGCAGCTCAGCCTTCTAAGCCAACTGGCTGATTAAGCCAGAAACTTCTTCTTCTACAGCATTATTAGTCCCGCACTTGCGCGGGGTCGCTGCTGCGGATCCTCCTTCTCCACTCTTGTCTATCCTGTACCAGCTCGACATCCAGCTCCCGCTCCCTCAGGTCGTCCCGAACACTGTCCATCCATCTTCTCCGAGGTCTTCCTCTTCTTCTCCTACCCGGCGGTTCCATATCTAACATCCTGTTTCCTATGTACCCTCCGTCCTTCCTCTTCACGTGTCCGAACCATCGTAGTCTTGCCTCGCGCACTTTTTCAGATATGTGTCCAACCTTTAATGATCCCCGTATTAACTCATTCCTCACTCTATCCCATCTAGTCACTCCACACGACCAGCGCAACATTCTCATCTCCGCCACCTCTAGCTTGTTTTCCAGCGCCTTCGTCATGGGTACTGTCTCCAATCCATACATTATTGCTGGTCTCACCACACTCTTGTACATTCTTCCTTTCAGTCGTGTTGGCACTCTTTTATCACACAATACTCCCGTCATCTTCCACCAGTTGTTCCACCCTGCTTGTACCCTTCTGCTTATCTCCACATCCACATCTCATTCCTTCTGTACGACGGAGCCCAGGTACTTGAAGTGCCGTGCTTTCGACACCCGTTCACCTTGTAGGGTCACCTGCCTAGCTTCGCCACCACAACACATATACTCCGTTTTCGTTCTGCTCACCCACATACCTCTGTCTTCCAGAGCTCCTCTCCATTCCTCCAACCTTTCCTGCACGGCCCCTCCTCTCTCTGCACAGAGGGCAATATCGTCGGCAAACATCATGCTCCAGGGGAGACCCAACCTGACCTTCTCCGTCAGTACATCACCACGGCGAATAGAAGGGGGCTGAGGGCTGATCCTTGATGCACCCCCACCTCCACCGTGACGCCCTCTGTCACTCCAGCTGCACACCTCACCACTGTGCTACAGCTAACGTACATATCTTGGACCACCTTTACATACTTCTCCGTCACCCCTTTTTCCCTCATACACTGCCACACCTCTTGCCTTGGCACTCGATCATAGGCCTTCTCCAGATCAATGAACACACAATGCAGCTCCTTCTGTCCTTCCCGGTACCGCTCCATCAACTGCCTAAGAGCGAAAATGGCATCCGTGGTACTCCTTCCAGGCATAAAACCGAACTGCTCGTCGCTGATCTCCACCTCACCTCTCACTCTTTTTTCAATGATACTCTCGAAGAGCTTCATCGTATGGCTCATCAATTTCATACCTCTGTAGTTACTGCAGGATTGCGCATCGCCTTTGTTCTTGTAGATTGGTATTAGAGTGCTTTCCCTCCACTCACCAGGCATGTGCTCCGTCTGCATTATGCTGTTGAAAAGCTTCACCAAAAACTGGACTCCGAACTCCCCCAGGTACTTCCACACCTCCACTGGGATAATGTCCGGTCCCACCGCTTTTCCCGCTTTCATTTTCCGCAATGCCTCTAGCACCTCCTCCCTTTCAATCATGTCCACCTACCTCTCCTGCATTCTCTGTTGCTGCTACCTCTCTCTCCACTCGATCATTTTCCTCATTCATCAGGTTTGTAAAGTAATCTCTCCACCTGTTCAAAATCTCAGCATCATCCGTCAGTACCCTGCCTTCCTCGCCTTGATCATCTTTACTTGGTACAAATCCTTTAACTTCTTATCCCTCTGCCTTGCTATTCTGAAGACGATTAAGCCAGAATATATGCTTTAATTAAATAAATAGCACAAACTGGCAACTCAGCCAGATAAACCAACTGGATGATTAGGGGCCCTACAAGACAACGACGCTCGGCTGAAGTCTTAATATGCGCTTGGCTCCCGCCAGGCGAACACCTCTCCTCTTCCTTTCCTTCTCCTCTCTCTTTCTCTTGGGGGATAACTCCGCCTCCAAGTTGCATAACCCCTTGTTGCTCTTGCAACATTCCCCATCCCCTTGTTGCTTAGCCCCTTTGCAACATCTTGCAATATGGATCAATATTGCAGTGCAACATCTTGCATGATTATGTAGCATTGGTCAATATTGCATTGCACTCGTCCATTTTGCTGTCACACTACTATGCTCCCTATTATTTCTGTATCTGTAAATTCTTGAGTAAGTTCAGTGTGCGAGTTCGTGTCCAGTGTCCACCCATTCTCCAATTTCTGTCTCTTGAAGATGAGAAATAGGTTTTGATTTTGGAGCAGCTTTGACAACTTCCATCACACTATCAAACCCCTTCGTGGAATAAACGAATTCCTCATGCCCTGATGACCCTAATCCAAAACATTTTGGAAGCGATCCGGTTGGAAGCAAAAGTAGTCCGGAATCTTGAATTTGGGATCACTGACAAAAATTCCGTAATATTGAGATTCCGAAATTTGAGTTTTTATTATATATATATATATTTATATATATACCGGGTGTCCGAGAATTATCTGTACAATTTTTGGCTGTTATTAAAAGTCAACCATGAAGTGTAGAAATTCCAGTGTTATCCCATTTTACAGAGAAACTCATTAAGTTTTTTCTGATAACAAGTTTTGACAAGTTTTTCTTTTTCAGATATTCATACACACCCCTCATTCTTAATGAATCCACAGGAGAAAGCACAGTGTGTTGAATGGTTTATCGAAACAAAATCAGATACACAAGTTCAACGAAGGTTTAGAACTAATTACAACAGAAACCCTCCATCAAGAGTAACCATACGAGCTTGGTATAAAAGGTTTAAGGAAACTGGAAGTGTAGAGCATAAGAAAGGAGCAGGGCGGCCTCGAACGTCTTTCGAAAATGTCGAGCGCATTCGAGAGGCCTTTGTTCGCAGTCCACGCAAGTCGACCAGAATTGCATCACGAGAGTTACAGATACCTCGTTCGACAGTGCATGATGTCTTGCGTAAACGTTTGAAGTTGCATCCTTACAAGTTGCAAATCTTGCAACAGATTACGCAAGAAGATAAGGTCTCCCATAAGGAATTTGCAATGACTCTGCTTGACAGAGTCGACCAGGACAATGCGTTCTTGGCAAGAATCATGTTTTCGGACGAGACAACTTTTCATGTTTCAGGCAAGGTAAACAAACAAAATGTGCGCATATGGGGGTCACAAAATCTACATTGCATAGAAGAGCACATCAGAGGCAGTCCTAAAGTTAATGTGTGGTGTGGCCTGTTACATGATCGCGTGATTGGACCATTTTTCTTCGGTGAATCAACAGTGACCTCCAATACCTACCTCGACATGTTGCAACACTTTGTCTATCCGCAATTGGAAGCACTGCATCCACGCATCATTTTTCAGCAAGATGGCGCGCCGCCACATTGGGCCTTGATCGTCCGTAAGTCCCTGAATGAGACATTCCCAAACAGGTGAATTGGCCGTGGAGGTGCAATTCATTGGCCGGCTAGATCTCCCAACATCACACCCTGTGATTTCTTTCTTTGGGGATTCGTCAAAGATCTTGTGTACAATACGCGGGTGACAGACATTGATGATTTAAAAGCAAGAATCACAGCTGCTATTGAGCGAATTGATGTGGATATGCTGCAGCGTACATGGCAACATTTGGAGTATCGATTGGATGTTTTGCGAATCACGGATGGTGCACATATCGAATGTTTGTAACAACGTTACTTTAATAAAAGAAACTTTTGAAAATACAGATTCTAAATAATCTTGTTTAAGAATTTTACGTGTGTTATCAAGAATTTTATTAAAAGATGAAATTGTACAGATAATTTTCGGACACACTGGAATTTCTAAAAAACTTGTCAAAACTTGGTATCAGAAAAAACTTAATGAGATTCTCTGTAAAATGGGACAACACTGGAATTTCTACACTTCATGGTTGACTTTTAATAACAGCCAAAAATTGTACAGATAATTCTCGGACACCCTGTATATATAAAACCTATTAACCGTCATTGGGGAAAGTTATTTTTAAAAACAAACGGGTAACGTGATTTGAGCCAGTGGACTCGATTCGCGTTATCCGGATGAGGGTCAGACATGTTTTTTCATATATTTCTGCAACCCAAACCAGTGTGTTCAGCAACCTTTTTGTTCATGCAAGGAGGAGGCAAGGGCGAATACCGCAAAAACGCCGTTCCGCCCACTTGCAGTTAGAGAATTCAGAAGAGCAGTGTCCTTTATAATAGCAATAGTAAAAAGAGAGTGAGGTAACACTGTAGCGAAGAAAGAGATTCAAGGCAGCTAGTAAGAGACAGGGAACTGACGAGACGAAAAGCCTTTGATTCCACCCAGTTAAGTAGAGTTGTGTGGGTTTAGTCACCCCATACGTGAAAAGCGTACTCAACACAGGGGCGAACAAGACCCCTCTACAGAGACAGCAACTGACTGGGGATGAAGAAATTGCGGAGCAGGTACAACACACCTAACCTCTTGAAAGCTGTTTTGGAGAGTATATGTGATCTTTACAGAAAAGATCACAAGAGAAGGAAACACCAAGAATGTTAAGAGAAGAGGAAGAATTGAGGTGTCTATTGTTGAAGGTAAGGGGATAGTCGTGTGGAAGATTGTGACGAGCAGACAGATGAAGGAACTGAGTTTTTGAGGCATTGAAACCTACAAGGTTTATTCTGCACCAATTAGAGATAGTAGAAAGATTAGAGATCAGGTGCATCATAACCGTCTCACGTGAATCATTGAGGGACTGTTGAGAGAGGTGCTGGATAGGACAGGAATTGCGACTCAATAGACCATTGATGAATAACAGAAGAAGAGCTGGTGACAGGACAGAGCCTGGGGATCACCAGTATTAAAAGTTCACTATTATGATTTTTAATATCTTTAGAAGAACAGTGACCATCTACAATCGCAGCTTTAGCTTTTGATATGTCTAGCGCAATAGCAAAGGTTTCACCGAAACCCCAAAAGGAGGATGACCGAGAGTCAGAGAAATCTGCAAGAAGATCACCAGTAGGAGGTCCATTGCGGAACCCATATTGACGATTTGAAAGAAGATTGGGAGAAGAGAAGTGTTTAAGAATATTCCTGTTAAGGATAGATTCAGAAACTTTAGAAAGGCAAGAAATCAAAGTAATTGGACGATAGTTGGAGGGTTAAGAGCGACTGAATGAAAGTGAACTTCCATCAGGAATGAAAACACAAGATGAAAGATAAACACGAAAGAGTTTGCCTGAGCGGGGTGTCAGCACAGAAGCACAGTTCTTGAGAACAACGGAAAGGATACTATCAGGACCTTACTCCTTTCTAGAGTTGAGCCCAGATAGGGCAGGAAAAACATCTTTGGAAAAGATTCTAATTACAGACATAATTATGTTAGATGAAGGAGTTGATGGAGGAAAAACAACGCAATCGTCCAGGGTTACGTTGGGAGGCGAAAGTTTGAGCAAAGAGTTCAGCTTTATCAGAAGACACAGCACCTGGACCGTCGGAATGGAAAAGAGGGGAGAAAGAAATAAAGTTGTTGGAGAGGTTCTTGGATAGATGCCAAAAGAAGGGAAAAAGATTAGAATTACATAGGTTTTCGCATTTTTGTTTGGTGAAGGAATTTTTGGTGAGTCGTAGAACAGATTTTGCACAATTCCGGCAGAAGTATAAGATAAGTGGGAGTCGGGAGTTGGATGGCGACGGTACCTTCTGAAAGCCTCCTTTTCGTTGCGGATAGCGTTAGAGCAAACAAAGTTAAACTATGGATATTTTACGTTAGTAGTAGGAATATGTTATGGAATTATGGAATGTACGCCTCCATGGCCGAGAGAATCACCTCCGTGATGTACTGCCTAAGAGCCTCCCAATCAGTAGCGCCAAAGTGCCAAAGGCATCTTCTCTTGGGAGGATCCAACTGCTGAAATGGAGCGATAGGACAGGAAACTGATATAAGATTGTGGTCGGAAGAGCCCAATGGAGAAAAGAGTTTGACAAAGTAAGAAGAAGGATGGGTGGTGAGAAATATATCCAGAATGTAGTACCTATCTTCAAGGCGATTGGGGATACGAAAAGGGTGCTGTACAATCTGCTCTATGTCACTCAGGATAGAGAAGTTGTAAACTAATTCACCAGGAATATTACTGAAATGGGAGGAAAGCCAAATGTGGTGGTAAACATTGAAATCTCCTAAAGTGAAGATGGTGGTGAGAAATATATTCAGAATGTAGTACCTATCTTCAAGGCGATTGGGGATACGAAAAGGGTGCTGTACAATCTGCTCTATGTCACTCAGGATAGAGAAGTTGTAAACTAATTCACCAGGGATATTACTGAAATGGGAGGAAAGCCAAATGTGGTGGTAAACACTGAACTCTCCTAAAGTGAAGATTTCAGCTAAAGGAGAGTAAGATAGAATGTATTCCACTTTGGAAGTGAGGTAGTCAAAGAGTTTCGGACAGCAAATAGAATTAGGAGAAATATAGACAGCGCAGAGGTATTTAGTTTAAGACTGACAAGTAAGCCGTAGCCAGAGGATATAGAATTCGTAGGATTCAAGTTCAGGAATACAAGAGAAAGTTAGATTGTTGCGTACATATAAGCAACATCCGCCTTTGAATGAAATTAGATATAGAGAAAATAGGATGGTATAGAAGAGGGATTGCTGTCAGTGGTCCCAACCACCTGAGTTTCAGTGAGGAATTGAAGGTGAGGTTTAGAGGAGGAGAGCTGGTGTTCAACAAATGGGAAATTTGAGGAAAGGCAACGAATGTTGCAGAAGTTTATGAAAGGTAAATCAGGCAGAAGCACAGGACATCTCGAATAGGCAATAGCAGAACCAGCCCTGCTGCCCGGGTCTGCGTTTCCGGTATCGCAGCGGGAGAACCAGAAGTGGAGACATTTATGGTCCCATTCCTTGTGACTCCGAAGATCTTACAGACTGTGTAGTGTGTAAGATGCATGTTTGTGTAGTGAAGAATAGGGATAAAAATGTGTGTTTGAGAGCGTGCTGGACAGGAGTACCAGCATGCCCTATCTCCTGCCTAACGTTCCCCAAGGAGTATTTACCTAGTCGATGGATGTGTACAATTTCCTCAAGCTCTGGAATAATATTTCAGTACCTGTTGGTCGAGAGAACACTTTTCCCATAAAAAAAAAATCACTGTTTCATAACATCTTGAAGCTGTTATAAAATCGTGAATAAGATACCTTTCTTAGAGATGAGTGTTGTTAAAACGTCTGCAAGCAATCTGGGCAGTGTAATTTTTTTATGATGATCCTCCAGGGCTTCGAAAGAAATGAACTAGATTGTATGTTCAGTCGCTGCTTTTAGAGCTTCTGAAGGTAACTGCTGGAACAAGTTTTCAAGATAATTTTCATATGAATTAAAATTATTTTCTATTTCTTCGTGCAGACATAATGCCAGTTTGATATTGTTAATTCGGCTTCAGTCTCAATTTAAAATACTTAATCAAATTATTTAAATTGTTTTTATAATACATTAACGTTTGTGTTTCTATTTTTTATTTCTAACAGTGCGTATGAGGAAAATCCGAACATATTTCCAATTGCTACAAATGCACAAATTAAGGAGGTCGGTTGTGCTATAGTGGGTAAAAACTACTTATATACTGTTTGTGTGTTTGGTTGGAGAAACAACCGGTTTACAAGGGAAACCTCTCTACAAGAAAGGGCAACCTTGTTCAGCCTGCCCCAAGTTTTCTCACTGTCGAGGGAATGATAGTGGACTTTGTGGTAAGATTTTATTCTTATATGCTTATCCTAAAGGAAAAACTCTTCTATCCCCCACGGTGGTGGATAGCCGATCACACCGCATACCCGTGTATGCCTACTGGACCAACAGAAATAATCGGATCTAAGAACTTTATCCATGCCACTTCAGGCAATCGATCTCTGAATCCAATTTTACTACTGATTGGAATTGTTGAACCTCTTTTCCAACGGCAAAGGTCATGTGACGGAGGGAACCTCCAACTTTTTATGGGATCCGAGCCACCACCCAACCTAAAACCCAAAGGTACATCTTAAGATCTAAAATCTAAAGTCCGAGTCAAGACTGGAACCCAGGTCATTCAGACTGACATCCCAGCTCTTTATAACAAGGTTACCCTGGCGTATTTTTCAGGACTGAAGGAAGATAGAGTCCGACTGTCCAAACATTAAAACCATAAAAAGTTTTTTAGTAACGAAAACAATGAGTTTCGTACTGTCCAACATAATTATAATATATTAATGCTAACACTGTGTAACACTGATTCTGTTTATATAGAATTTTTTATGTTTTTATATGCATTTGTGGGCGCTAAGTCCAAATCTGACCTTGGTTTGTGTGTATCATCAATGGTTTCAGAGATAATCCATTTTTCATGTTTTACCAGTATAATGTTATTATGGGCGCAGCAATATCAGAATAATCAGGAATTGTTGAGAACAGTCCGGATGTTCGTTGACAGTTTCTTGCTCTAGAAATTGCCCGAAGCCAGTAAGCCAGTAAGTGTGAGCACACAAAGACAGCAGGTTGTTTGTCTGATGGTTACCAGCACTGAGGTACTGTGTTTCTTTGCTTCTCTGTGCTGACGATTTGAGTGTTATCGATCCTTTTTTATTGCGAACATTATTTCTGTGTTGTGAATACATCTTTTTTCTGGAATCTGGAATCTGTTGCAGATTTAATAACTCTTCTCTCTATATCTGCAGGTTATGATTAATGTAGTGCAGTTTAGTAAAGAGAATGGCAACTAGAGCTTGTAAACACTCGCCGGATATATTCTGCTACGTTTGTGGGTATTACATCGGCCCCAAGCAAGTATCACACAAGATTGTGAAAGGCACCAAGTTCTGGATCGCGTATCGGCTCTATTTTGGTATGCCTATGGGTGACGAAGATAAGCCCTGGGCACCCCATGTGATCTGTGGAAGCTGCCGCTCCACACTTGAAGGGTGGCTGCGGGGAGTACGTAAGGCAATGCCCTTTGCGATACCCAGAATACGGAGAGAACCAAAGAGCCACCACGACGATTGCTACTACTGCATGGTAGATGTTTCTAAGTACAGGAAAGTTAAAGGAAGGCAGACTCTTCAGTATCCAAGCATAGCGTCGTCCATAGCTCCTGTACCACGTGGCGAAGGTCTTCCAATACCACGTCCACCAGAACAGGTACCTATCCATTACTTTACCTTCTGTATTTACAGACTGTGGGTCATTATGTGTCGATTTTTCTTAGTGCTGATGCTCTTCTACATATATAGCTATGCCTATATTTTGTTTCTTTGCTTTGCAGGTTGAAAATGAGGATGCAGCTAGCTCATCTGAGATGTCGGCTGGAGAGGACAGTCATGAAGAAGAATATACAGTAAGTTTCAGTACAAACCCTCACTTTCCAAATCAGAGGGAATTGGACGACTTAATGAAAGAGGACTATGAAAATGTCAAACAACTGCTCACTCAAATCAGGTATGAACAATATAACTGGGACGTGTGTGGTGATTTCAAAATGATTGGTTTCCTGTTTGGTTTACAAGGAGGGTTTACTAAATATTCTTGTTTTCTTTGCCTGTGGGATAGCAGGGCTTCAGCTGAGCACTATAAAACAGTTCAGTGGCCTCCACGTGAAGGACTGCAACCAGGAAAGTACAATGTACTCAGGGAACCTCTTGTGTAACCTGACATAGTTCTGCTACCACCTCTCCATATTAAGTTGGGTCTAATTAAGCAGTTTGTAACTGCGTTAGATTTTGGAGGGGAAGTTTTCCAACAGATTCGGGTCATGTTCCCTAAACTCTCTGAGGCCAAAGTCAAGGCTGGCATCTTTATAGGACCACAAGTCAAGGCGCTGTTGAATTCAAAGAACCTTGAAGCCAAGATGACTCCGATCGAAAAAGAGGCTTGGTGTGCTTTCCGTGATGTGGTTCGTGGGATTTTAGGCAACCATAAAGCACCAAACTATAAGGAGTTAGTGTCAAACTTGATTAAGTGCTATGGCAAAATGGGGTGCCATATATTTTTAAAATTACACTATCTGCATTCACATCTAGACTTTTTTCGTGATAACCTGGGCGATGTGAGTGAAGAACATGGCGAAAGATTCCATCAAGATATTCAAACGATGAAGAAAAGGTACCAGGGCCATTGGGATGCTTTCATGATGGGAGACTACGTATGGTCGCTGATCAGAAAGGATAAGAATGTTCATACGCGGAAGTCGCGTTCTTCAGTGCATTTTTAAGGAACGCACACTGCATAACGAGGCTTGTTATTCTCTTATCGGTTCTCCTCATGACATATATTATATCCTTTGCACCATTTTGGGTTTGCAAACAATTTTGGCTCAATAAATATTAATTTCCAATAGTGTTTTTATTTTCAGAAAATATTTATGTTAGCCTTCTTTATATACTTTGCCATATGAAAAATGTGATAACCCATATTTTTGAAATGGTTGATGATAAAGCAAAACCAATATCATTTTTGGAATCAGCTCCCCGAAATTATTAAGAAACGACAGAAAAATCACAATAAATAGAAAATTTTCAAATTTTATTACCCAGTGTAATAGATGTATTCTTTAGATACCTGTAGCTAATTCCCCTGAAAAATAAATCGCCTGAAACAGTAGCTAAAGCGGCCAAAACTCTGATGTTGAAAGAAAACAGAATTCCTGGCTATTTTTGTACGGATATGGAAAAAGAATTTATAGGAAGAGCTTCTCAGAACATGCTGTCAGAGTTTAATATCAGCTATTACACATCCAATTCTATACATAAGGCTTCTTTAGCTGAAAGAGTTCAACATACCAGAAAGGAACGCATGCACCGATATTTTACACATAAAAACACATACAGATATATAAACGTTCTCGATTCATTGGCAAGTGGCCTAATAAAGATTGCAGAAGATTGGGAATTTCTGAAAGATCAACGTGGAGTGCGAAAAATGTACATGGCTGGTCAAGATAAGGTTTTCGTGGGGAAAAAGGAGAGGAAGGAAAAGAAGCTAGAGGCAGAAAATGAGCGTCGAAAAAAAACATATGACATGAATACTGATGAAAAGCAAACAAAAACAGGGAATTCAAAGGATGAACTAGATTCTACATCAAGTGACACTGAGGAGAAAGCAGGCATAAGTGAATACCATAAACGAAAAAGCTCCAATCCCGTGCCTTCTACTTCTATTTCAACTCCCTCGAAACAACAAATATCAAATCCAAATCCTCGGCGAATAATCAACAATCCTAGGTTCTCTGCTGCATTGGATCGTACAAATACATCTTTAAGAGAAGTAATGTACATAGTTACTCCTGCTTTCCAGGCAGCTGGAGTTGATATTAGGGAGGTTACCCTCTCAAAATCATGAATACAAAGATCAAGACTGAAATATAGAGTCAAGTTAAGTAAAGAAATAAAGAAAACATTTAACCCAGAAACTCCTCTCATTATACATTCATTTCGATGGAAAGCTACTCCCCAATTCTGATGGAGGAAACTCTGACCTTTAGCTGTTGTTGCCTCGGTTAGAAATGTAGAAAAACTCCTTGGAATCCCTAAATTGGTGGAAGGTACGGGAGTCAAGATGGATAGAGAATATTACAGTTAATAGAGGAATGGGATGGCATACGAAACTGGATTGCTGGTCTTTGTTTTGATACGGCAGCCAGCAATACTGGCATCTATGGAGGAACCTGCACCACCATTGAGCAGGGACTCCAGCAGAAAATACTTTACCTAGCTTGCCGCCACCACATTCTTGAAATAGTAGTGGGAGCTGTTTTTGACAAATTCTTTGTATTTCTCCCAAAATTTCATATTTTTGAATGCTGTGAGCAGTCTAAATATGCACCAAATTGGATAAAATTTGTACATGATACATGTTTCATCAAGTGTCACAAAATGAAAAACTATGCGACTTTGAACGAATAAATTTCTTTTTTAACATTACAACTTGGCACATCCTAATATATATATATATATATATCAACGTAAAGAACGACGCTTGTATAGGAGATATTCCGCGCAAGACGAGAGAGAGAGAACGAAACAAAAGAAAAAATGAGGTAACCACCCGGGAATCGAACCCGGGATCTTCCGATTGCCGGTCAGATGCGATAACCATTACACCATGGGCCTCACTCTTCCAAATGCCGTAATTCTTCTACATACTCGCAGAAACCAATACCCCAAGGGGGCACCTCCGCATGCCGTAACATTATATACATTTAACTGCAAACACGCAGTATAATTAACGTAAAGAACGACGCTTGTATAGGAGATATTCCGCGCAAGACGAGAGAGAGAGAACGAAACAAATGAAAAAATTAGGTAACCACCCGGGAATCGAACCCGGGATCTTCCGATTGCCGGTCAGATGCGATAACCATTACACCATCCCGGGTTCGATTCCCGGGTGGTTACCTCATTTTTTCATTTGTTTCGTTCTCTCTCTCTCGTCTTGCGCGGAATATCTCCTATACAAGCGTCGTTCTTTACGTTAATTATACTGCGTGTTTGCAGTTAAATGTATATAATGTTACGGCATGCGGGAGGTGCCCCCTTGGGGCATTGGTTTCTGCGAGTATGTAGAAGAATTACGGCATTTGGAAGAGTGAGGCCCATGGTGTAATGGTTATCGCATCTGACTGGCAATCGGAAGATCCCGGGTTCGATTCCCGGGTGGTTACCTCATTTTTTCATTTGTTTCGTTCTCTCTCTCTCGTCTTGCGCGGAATATCTCCTATACAAGCGTCGTTCTTTACGTTAATTATACTGCGTGTTTGCAGTTAAATATATATATATATATATATATATATATATATATACGATATATATGAAAAGTTTATATTTACTTTTTTATATTTTGGTGGCAGCTAAATTTTAGATGACGTCATAAACACACACACACACACACACACACACACACACACACACACACACACATATATATATATATATATATATATATATATATATAATTTATTTTATATTTATTATTTTTACCTTATGAGTTATGACCAACCCCATTATCAAACCCTTTGTTTACATTTGTCAACCATTGTTTACACAACTGTGATTAAAATTTTGCTCTTCTCTCACTTCCCTTCTTTTACCCTTTATTCCCGTCAGTAGCATGGGCGCAAAATGGGAGAGTGCAGAGATGTTACAGAGATAACGATCAATGTTGCAAAAGGGGAGGGGGTATGTTGCAAAGGGAGTGGGGGTATGTTGCAAAGGGAGTGGGGGTATGTTGCAAAAGGGGGCGGGTATGCAATGAAGGGGGAGAGGGGAGTGGTCTTCCGGGGAAGAAGGGAGGATGACCTCCCCCCAAAGGGGTAGCCTTAACCTAAGAGAGGAAGAGAAAGGAGATGTAGGAGGTCTTTGGGTCTTTGGGGGAGAAGGTGGGATGTCATCACCCTCCCAAAGGGAAACCTAACCTAAGTCTTAACCTAAGAAAGAAAGAGAGAGAGTTCTTTATTCCGCTGCAGTTCGCATCATTATGAAGCGCCCGAAGCCAAGCAGCTCTTATATAGAGGAAGGTTGAGTTGCCAGATAACACTTTTTATTTTAATTGTTCAGGTATACATTATTAGGGTGAGTTGCTAGATACCACCATTTATTTTATTTACATGAGTTGCCAAATAGTGTTTTTAATTGTTCAGATATATATTATTAGGGTGAGTTGCTAGATATCACCATTTATTTTAATTTTTATTTATATTATGGAGAGTTGCTAAATACCACCATTTATTTTAAGTTTTTATATATATGAGGATAGTTTACAGCTACCACCATTTATTTTAATTCGCACGTGTAGCCGTTTTTAAAAGCAAGAGCAAGTTTTCCTTAAAGTTATTCAGAAAAAAAAATTCACTAGACAATTGGCAAAAAGAAATCGTTCCATTAACATATCTCTTAGATTAATATTCAATTTACCATTCGTTTTCACTAAAACCTTAGAATGTATACCGTCTATTTACTTTTGACAATTCTTGAGCAATTTTTTCCTTAATGTTATTCAGAAAAAAAATTTCACTAAGCAATTGACTTAGCAAAAGTAAATCGAACCGTTAACATATTCTCTTAGATTAATATTCAATTTACCATTCGTTTTCACTAAAACCTTAGAATGTATACCATCCATTTACTTTTGACAATCCTTTCTTCTCCGAATTAAATAAAACAGAGCATTCTGTTTATTCAGACGAAGAAATATACATTGGGATGATCCAAAAAACTAAAAATAAAAAATAATATAAGATATATGAAACGTATAATCGTCAAAACGTTAAATATATTGAAAATAAATACATACACTTGAATTTCTACCGCACAAATTCAAAATAATAAATACAAAACATATAACCATCAATATAGCAGTACAGGATATATATATATATATATATAACGGGTGCGGCAAAAATAACGCCCTTTTTAGTTTATTCTCTTTTATTGAAGGAAATAAATCAATTACAGCATTTTAAGAGAAATAATAAGGTTTTTAAGAAAAATACAACATTTTAAGAAAAATAATAAGTACTTTCTCAGTAAAAACTAAAAAATAACAAAATGATACAATATAAAACTAAAAAATTATACTGTATAAAACTATAAAGATACAATTATTAAAAGGGCGTTACTTTTGCCGCACCCGATATATATATATATATATATATACAGGGTGGTGCAAAAGTCTGGACCCATAGGCGGTTTATATGGAAAAAAAGTGTGGCCTGCAGGAAGTTTATTATGAAATGAAATTTAATTAACCACACACCAGTGACTAAATTATGTTAAATTTAACGTTCTAGTTCAGAATTTACAATAAGTGTAATGGTATTTCGTATAATCGAGGCATAAGGAAATTTGCGACTGAACGTGAGGTGGCTCCTTCTTTTGCGTACAAAAGCACAAGTTCTATTCTTTCTGCTATTGTTAAATTGTCTGCCATATGGTAACAATCTGAAAAATATTTAGTAAAATTATAAACAAAAATTAAATTATAAAAACTATTATAAAAATCGAAAGATATTTTTTATATAGTAAATTGCCTATGGGTCCAGACTCTTGCACCACCCTGTATATATACATATATGTATATATACACACACTTACTTTGTTTTACGGCGCAAAACACTAAACTAACACTTAATCGAGTTTACAATCACATCGTTATTGCTTTGCACTAAGCGGTTATTTTGAGTGTAATTTAAAAATATACAACGAAGGGTAAATAATATCATAATCAATTTTTATTGAATGGGAGTATATGATTACCCTCTGAATTTTTGAGGTAGCTTTTTCTTTGTGATGACAATGAACTGGATTTACTTGACGAAGATACACTACTCTGTTCCGAAACTTCTGATTTATTCATATTTGATGGATATACGAGAGATTACACAACCATCATATAAAACGTTAAAATGAAGCAGTTGATGTTATATCTATTTATATGCTAAAGGAAGCAATACTATTATATGAAATGAAATTAAATGAAATTAAAAGGTTTATTGGCAGACTATAGTCCATAGGACAAATATTATTAATACAATGACAGTTCATATACTAAGGATAGAAATATATACAATTGATTAGAAATAATACTTTAGTGTCGAAGTTAAGTGGAGCTACAGACAGACGTTTTCGTACCAAGAAGTCCATAGCGGACTCATGGATAGCTTGGATGATCGGGTTGGTTAATTTTTTAATTCTTTGCATTAGACTTTGTTAAACACGTCTTATTACCTCCGGGAAGCTCTGGACATTGCGGGTAGCAAACATTTGCGAAGCTGAGCATCTTGGGGGTAATTTATGTAAGAGTCTAAAGGACCTGTTGTACAGCAAATTTAGGGTTCTGCCAGAACCTTTTTTATAGTTCACCCACAGTTGCTGACAGTATATATTACTGCAGAAAGTACGAAAGAGTGTGTCTTTAGCTTCACTTGTACAGAAACGAAAGTTCCTTATGGTCATATTCGCTTTAGCACAAGGCTTCGAGATTGTTTTCTTATATCCGAGTCATCACTCAAGGAGCTGGTAATAGTTTGACCCAAATACTTAAACTCTTGTACTTCCTCAATTACTTCACCATTCATTTTAAACATTATATCAGCTGGCTGATTACAGCTTTTAGGATGAAATTGCATAACCTTAGTTTTTGTAACATTAAAAAGAATATCATGTTTCTGCGAATACACTTCACAGACTTTTAGTAGCCGATCCAGACCCTTAACAGAGGGACTTATTAACACCATATCATCGGCATAACTAAGTTATTTATCCTTGTGTTATCTATACAACATCCTACTGTTGCCTCATTAAGTGAAGCAATTAATCCATCAATATACACATTAAACAGCATAGGGGAGAGCAAGGAACCTTGTCTCACCCTGCAAGAGGAGCCAAAACACTCGGATAGTGCATTGCTCCACCTAACAGTGAAAGATTGGTGGGAATACCAAAATTTCAATAAATTTAATATGTACATGGGAACCTTCCTGTCTTCTAGTTTTGCAAATAAAATATTGTGGTTCACCCTATCATATGCCTTACTTATATCAAGGAAACAGCTATAAATGGTTGAATTACTGTCAATGTATTTGGATATTGTTTCTTTAAGTACATAGATACACAGGTCAGTTGAGTGGGACCTTTTAAAGCCAAACTGATTAGGAGATGTCCATAGGAAATCATTTAATCGGAGTAACAAGAGTTTTTCTAGTAGTTTCAAGAAGCAGGAAGCGACAGCAATAGGCCTGTAATTATTGCTGGACAGAATGTCTCCGTACTTATTTTTGACCAGGGGCAAGATATATACCCTCATGAACTCTGCAGGGATATAACTATGAGCAAGCATGGCTGATAGGAGCAGTGATATATGGAGACATACTACGTCATTTGCATATTTTAAGTGCTCATTCGATAAGTCATCTACCCCTGACGCAGAACCAGTCTTTAGTTCTTTAATTAATCTCTTTACTTCAGAAAATGATATAAAAATATTTTCCCTTGTCCCTCCCACAATCGTTTCGCTGCAATCTATCTTAAGATTATCCCTACTCAAACTGTTAAGAATGTTAGAGTAGTGGTTTTTCCACAGCTTTGCAATTTCATCCTCCCCCGACTCACCATCGATTGTCAGAGGGAGGACATTTTTGACACCCGTTTGATTCTTAACAAATTTCCAAAATTTGTTATTATCGTTATTTATGCGAGCTTCACAGGCTTTTATTGCTCGAATAGACTGTTCTTGTTTACATCGCCTTATGGCTGCATTATAGTGATCCCGACTTCTGCACATATTCATGTATACTGGTCCTAATCTGGGTCTACCATGAAAGCACCACAAATCATAGGCATCTTTCGATTCCCTCTTCAGGGGGGCAATAAAATCATTCCATCTGAGAATAACCTTAGTATGATAGTTGCAAGATTTAATCAGGGGGCTTCCTGCTTCTCTTAACAGGGATATTATCTTACTATAATACCTATCTATGAGTTTACAGTGAGAATCATTTGAGCAAGGATTATTACAGGCAAGGTGCAAAATTTCTAAATTATTAAAGAGGTGACATGTTCTGTCTTTGTATTCTATTCTCTGCTGCATATTAACATTGGACCAATCGACGCGATTATTCTTACCTACTCTTACCTTGTCCCAGCTGCGGTGGGACAAGGAGCCATGAAAACGAGGATGGAAAATACCCTCAGAATACGGGGCCCAAAGCTTTTCAATGTCCTTCCAAAAGAAGTGAGGAATCTCCAGCACACCAACCTGAATAACTTCAAGAACCAGCTGGACAGATTCTTGTGCAAAGTCCCTGACCAGCCATGCGTGGCTGGCTACGAGGGCAGGAGGCGATCAGAGAGCAATTCCCTCCTTCACCAAGTCCCGCAAATGAGGCGGGATGCTGCAGAGGGGTCGACCGCAGGTCGATCCTGAACCGTCGTTCAAACTCAACAAAAGTAAGTAAGTAACAAAAGTAAGTATAATATATATATATATATATATATATATATATATATATATGTGTGTGTATATAACGGGTGCGGCAAAAGTAACGCCCTTTTAATAATTGTATCTTTATAGTATCTTTATACCAACCACAAAATTAATTAAATTCCAGTTATTTTTTAGTTTTTACTGAGAAAGTACTTATTATTTTTCTTAAAATGCTGTATTTTTCTTAAAAACCTTATTATTTCTCTTAAAAAAATTGATTGATTTATTTCCTTCAATAAAAGAGAATAAACTAAAAAGGGCGTTACTTTTGCCGCACCCGTTATATATATATATATATATATATATATATATATATAGTTTCTGAATACCAATTAGTAATTTTTTAAACTTTTTACAAAACAATTCTCCTAAAATACCGAAGTACAATGACACACAAGCATGCACTCAATCGAGACTTGTACGGAAGATTTTTTAATGTTTCCACTTTAGCTACCCCTATTAAATTTTCTGAAATTCAACTAGTAATTTTTAAAGCTTTTTACAGATTATAATAATTAGTAGGTAAATCAAGATCAGCTACTTTTTTCACTACTTTGTTTCTAAACAACTAATAGCCCTATTAGAATTAGGGCGGCAGTTGACTTTTTGAAACAAAAAGTCAACTGCCGCCATAATTCTATCATATTTCGAAAATTTGAAGTTGGTGTTCTTCGCGATCTGTCCCGTAATCCTAACATTTTAGTTACTAGGCCAGATAAGGGTAGGGGTGTTGTTATTCTTAATCGTGCGGATTACGTTAATAAAACTTTAGAATTGTTAAAAGATGTTTCGAAATTTAAACTAATTAAGGGCGGCAGTTGACTTTTTTAAATAAAAAGTCAACTGCCGCCCTAATTCTATCATATTTCGAAAATTTGATGTTGGTGTTTTTCGCGATCTGTCCCGTAATCCTAACATTTTAGTTACTAGGCCAGATAAGGGTAGGGGTGTTGTTATTCTCAATCGTGCGGATTACGTTAATAAAACTTTAGAATTGTTAAAAGATGTTTCGAAATTTAAACTAATTAAGGATTGTGCTAAAATTGTAATCTTACGGCTTGAGGATAAAATTAATAGGTTACTGTCATCTTTCAAAACTAAAAAAGCAATAGATGTGATAACTTACAAAAAACCTTTTTGCAACGGGATGTGATTTGGGACGATTATACAGTCTCCCTAAGATACACAAACCCGCAACTCCTTTGAAGCCTATTCTGGCTTCATATAGTTTGCCCTCGTATAATCTTGCCAAATTTTTGGTTGGTTTGCTTTCTCCCTTCTCCAAAAATGAGTATACTATTTCTGATTCCGCGTCCTTTCAGAAGGAACTTCTTGATAAGAAATTTAACTCCAACCATTACTTGGTAAGTTTTGACATCAGTTCCCTGTTTACCAATATCCCTGTGGACGAAACTCGTAAAATTATCCTTGAGAAGGTTTTCAGTAATTCCCCCAAATTTCAAAGTTTTGATAAAAATGACCTTAATTCCATGTTAGAGCTAACTCTTAAAGGTAGTACTTTTACATTTAATGGAGACATATACCAGCAGATTGATGGCGTGGTCATGGGATCTCCGATCAGCCCATTGGCTGCAGATTTTTTTATGACTTTTATAGAACTAAAATGTTTACCCAGCCTCCTCCCCCTATAAGGCCTATTTTTTATAGACGATATGTTGATGATATCTTTGCAGTTTTTACTGATGCTAACAGTGCTCATCAATTTTTTACCTTTTTAAATAACTTGCACCCAAATATAAAGTTTACTCTGGAGGAAGAATCAGATTCCAAGCTGCCTTTTTTGGATTTACTAATTAGCAGGGAGAGTGACTCCATTGTTACTTCAGTGTTTCGAAAGAAGACGTTCACCGGTCTTGGACTCAATTTTTTTAAGTTACTGTGATTTTAAATACAAGCTGGCATCTGTTAGCACCCTACTTAACCGAGCGTATAATTTATGTTCTAATTATCAGTCTTTGCATAATGAATTTGTTTTTTTAAGAAAATATTTTGTTAATAATGGTTACCCTTTGCAGATCGCAGAAAGCGCTATCAATAGATTTTTAGCTAACACTTATAAACCAAAAATGTCTAATTTTAATGTTCGTAAAGATGTATATTATCTTGTACTCCCAGAAATGGGATATCTGAATTCATATTGCCGCAATAACCTTAAGCCACTTCTTAGTAAATTTTATTGTCAAATAGATTTTAAACTAGTATTTGATAACCCTCGTTCTATTGGCTCATTTTTTAATGTAAAAGACCGTGTATCGGATGCTCTGCGCAGTGCTATTGTATATGAATTCAAGTGTCCCCGATGTGATCGGAGCTATATTGGTAGCACTGTGCGGAGCCTCGAGTCGCGTTTCTGTGCCCACATGGGCATAAGCCATAGAACTAACAAACCACTGAGAACTAAAGAAGCTTCAGCTATACGCAGCCATGTTATTCAATGCAAAGTGGATATACTGTAACTTTAGCTAATTTTAACATTTTAGATTCCGCTCCGTGTGAGCAAACTTTAAGACTTTTAGAATCATTATATATTAAAACTCTTTCCCCTTCGCTCAATTCTGATAGTTCATCCGTTCCCCTCCGTCTTAACTGAACATTTTTAACAACCAACCTTTACTTGTTTTTAGATACTTCTGTTTGTGTTGGTTTTGCCTCGGAATCTGTGCTACTTAGACTTAAGGTGTGTGATTCTTTTTAGTGTGTGACATTCATTTTTTTGAAAACTTGTGAATTTTTAGTTTGGGTTTTCCTTACATTATTTTGTATTTTATATTTGTCATTCTTTATGGTTTTTAATATTTTGTTTTTTACTTTTTAGAATTTTTTGCCTGAAGATGAGCATAGTTTGTGCTTGAAACGTTGCATTGTACAAAATATAGTCCCTTTTCCAACATGATGGATGTTTCTTTCCTTCTTGTCTGTGGCTTTCTGCTTAAATTTATATATATGCTTATCATGTTATAGAAAATAAATATTTTTTTTACTCTACCACAGAGTTCAATGTGAAATTGAAAAGTTTCAACAACTGAGTTTCCGTTACAACCTGTTACTATCCCTCCTGCAACGCATGATGTTGCAAAACCAGACGCGTTAACTAGATCCAGCGGGAGTGCAGGTTGTGAAAAGATGCCTTGTGCAAAGTAAGTTCATACATCAATCAACGGTATAGCAAATGTCTAACACGGTGTTAAATATTTATTACTTAATTGCCTTATTACCTGTACAGTATTTATACATTATTACTACACCGTAATTTATTTATTACTTAATTACCTTATTACCTGCACAGTATTTATACATTATTCTCAAATGAAAGGCGCTAAGAATTTTTTTTTTCTTCTCACACCCATAGGAAACGGAAGCTGGATGCCAACGGTTATGATAGCATAGATGATTTTCAGCCTCCACCAAAAAAACGCCCAAGCCGTCTCAGAAGACGTAGAAAAATCTATCACACAGGTTTCACGGACGAAGAAGACGAGTGGATGAAATAATTGATGTGCCTATTGTTAATTATTTAAATCTACATGTATTATTTATTCAATAAAAATAAAAACTAGATACGAAATTATTTCACCCTTCGTTCTATATTTATTGTTAAAAAGAACGTAAAATATGTTATGTCCATCTTGCGTCTAAAACTAAAAATTTGCTTTTACGAAAGAAAATAAAAAAATACATGAATTATGAATGGGTTTGATAACGTAGATAGAGATAGCTTTTTCGAAATATCTCAATATAATAGGACTAGAAATAACGGGTGTAAGTTGACAAGTAGAAGGTTCGAGACAGCATTGCGAAAAACTTTTTTACGCATAGAATAGTAAATAGCTGGAATAGTTTGCCGGTAGAAGTAATTAGTAGCACGTCTATAAACATGTTTAAGAATCGATTGGACGCGCATGTTGATAGAAAGGGTATAGTTTAAGGTAGTAAAATTAAGGCTTTGTGGGATAGATCCCACAGCTCAACACAAGTGTTGTGGGATATAGGGAGGCAGCGTCTTGGGTTAGGGGATACTCTCTGTCCTTACACACCCCATTTAAAGAGATTCCTCTGCCGAGCGGTGCCCCCCATAGTACTGTGAGGTATTGAAAAACTCATGATCTTCACTTGCCCCACAAACACCTTTAAATGGGAGACCCATAATGGGTGCACACACATTTCTACATTACTGTACAGTCTTTACAGCCACACCTACACTTTTCCTCGTAAGTGTATATATTGTAATGTATATGGTTGTAAATTTGACTTGGTCCGCAATCGATATGAACCGTGACTTGATGGATACCGTAATGAAATTGACTGTATTCTTTGGATCTGATATATTTGCATGTCCGTTATATAATAGATATAGAGTGTAACATATTTGTGGATAGTAGTCTATTATGACTTGATCCTCTGGATCGAGAGATTCTATCTTTAGTTTTAAATCGATAATTAATTATTTTTAAATTGATAATGTATATGGTTGTAAATTTTGACTTGGTCCGCAATCGATATGGACCGTGACTTGATGGATACCGTAATGAAATTGACTGGATTCTTTGGATCTGATATATTTGCATGTCCGTTATAAATAGATATAGAATGTAACATATTTGTGGAGAGTAGTCTATTATGACTTGCTCCTCTGGACCGAGAGATTCTATCTGTAGTTTTAAACCGATAATTAATTATTTTTAAATTGATAATTATTTAGTTTCGTAAAAATTGGTCGTTGCCAATTTACCGGCAGTTTTTAAATAAGTTTCTTATGTTCTTGTGGTTCGGAACCCACGTAAAATTGTAGGTCCCCTCCGCCACCACGGAGGACATACACAATACACGATTACGAACACAGTTAGGTAGACCAGCCATGAGTGGATCCTAGGGTCTTTGTTGGTCTGAAACATTATAACATTATAACATTATATAAAAATAAGTATGATTTATAAGAATAAATGGGTATATATATATATATATGGCCACAAACATAGTAATTAAGACATTGAATTCTCACGCACATATATATCTTTAAAATTAAATTTAATGAGGTATGATTAGTCTTAATTTGGGGAAAACGGTAATTTGCGCATAAGTTTTTTTCAGTAAAGGTTTTATTATATAAGAAAGGGTAAGTTGTAGGAATAGAAAACAGAGAACGAAGTTGAGAGGAAAAAAATTCCACGAAGTTATGCAATGAATCGTTCAATATGTCTCAGCTTTCCCATTTTTGAGTATGGATTAGTTTACATTGATTATGGACAATACCCCACTCGAGAGACATAAGTAAAATGAATATCTATTTCATTTAATTAATACTCATTAATTCACGCTATCCCGCGCTAGCTGTTCTGTTTACGCTGTACAGAGCTAAGTATTTTTTAGCTCTTGCATTTTCCTCCATTTCCTGACGAGATGTACTGTTGATTAAACGAGAGATCTTGTATTTAATTTTATTTTTTCATCACGGGTTTGCATCATATATTTATTTCATGTATTTAGATGTGAAATTGTTCCTATATGCTCTATACATATATATATAAAATATGTATATATGAATAAAATAACGAGTATAATACATGATTATGCAAAAAATTTCTGTAACATTCTTTCGGAGAGTTGAAAATAATAAGGATTAGCCTCAAAGAGCAACCTAAAGTCATATGACGGAGTTGTTACATCTTCAACTAGCATCCGCACCGTAGGTCACAACAATAATTACACGTACACGATGGATGATAGGGAGTTAGCGAGCGTTGACGAGGAAGTAGATTTAGGCGTACGCGTATCTAAGGATTTAAAGGTTAGGAACCAGTGCCTGGAGTCTTGCGCAAAAGCTAATAGGATGTTAGGCTTCATAGCGCGTAATTTCGAATTTAAATCGAAGGATATTATATTGCCCCTTTACAAGTCCCTAGTCAGGCCTCATTTAGAATATGCAGTTCAGTTTTGGTGCCCGTACTTGCGTGAGGATATTGATAGGTTAGAAAGGGTTCAACGTCGTGCCACGAAACTGATTCCGTCATTGTGCAATAAGCCTTATGAAGATAGGATTAAAGAGTTAGACCTGTATTCACTCGAAACTAGGAGATTAAGGGGGGGAGCTTATTGAAGTTTTCAAAATCGTTAATAACATCGATAACGTAAATTTTGACAAATTGTTCACTTTCGATAGTAGTAATACTCGGAATAACGGATTTAAGTTGCGTGGCAGACGTTTCATTACTAATATCGCTAAAAACTTCTTTACGTTTAAAGTAATTGATAAATGGAATAATCTTCCCGCGTCAGTCGTTCATTCTACCAGCGTTAATATGTTTAAGAACCGTCTTGACAGACATTTTAAAGGTATTAACGTTGTTTAATATAAAAAAACAAAGTTAGCAACAGGAGCTCTGGTGGTGGTGCTCGAGGATGAGTCTGTTGACGATGAATCCCAGCTTGTGACATGCCAGCGTGTGATGCCAGCAATAAAATTATAAAAAAAAAAAAATTAGACTAACACGAACGTAGATGTAGCTCGTAGCGTAAACTAACCCACTTTTTGTTTAACTTTACCTACTTTTTACTTTGCATGTCTGTAACTCTCTTTTCTTGCATGTTTGTACTTTGCATGGTATGACAGTGAGTTAAGACTGTGTTTGCATGGTTTGTAAGCGTTCTTATTTTACTTCTTTTCATCTTTCACCCCTCTCCTATTTTCTCCGACTATTTTTCTGACTTGTCGGCAGTGGCCGGCGGATGATGATGGTGAGACTTTTTTCCTCTTTTTCTGAATGAATGTTAACCCACGAATGATAGGTGTTGCTCCTTACTTAACCCCTTATTCTCTTCTCTTCTCTTAACCCCCAACTCTTTCCTTTCTCTCGGGCTAACCTTAGAGTGAATCTTAGGGTCTTTGTTAGCCTTAACTTCTGTAGATCTGTAGATCATCTGGAGCGTTGGACAGCGGCCCATCCAACAGCAACCCATAACCAATATCGCTTAACTTCGCTGATCAACGGTGTTATAACATTGCGTACAACATAACCATGGAGAGATGAAAAAATACATTGAAGGAAGAAAACGTCTCACATTACATATTTGTTGTTAAAAAATAGCAAAATTTGTAACTGTAAAATAAAAAAATTTTTGTTAAAAATATGGGTGTTAAACTTAAATATGCAGGAAAATTTTTACTATAACCGTTTTTAAGACTTTATCTTAATGAAGCTCCTCTCGTCATCGTATGAAAACCCAAAACCAGTAAAAAGGGAAAAAAAAAGTTGTTGAATTCACTCTTTCCGCTTTTATGAGATTCGAATAAATTAGAACAAACTACAAGCAAGCTCTTTGGAGGTTTTTTACTGTTATTGTCAGGGATCTCCGTGAATTGATCCTCTATCGTTGCAAGGAAACTAAATTGAAATTAAACTCTAAATTCATTTCGTAGCAGAAATTGTGAAAATTAAAAGAATATATATATATATATATATATATATATATAGATATAGAGAGAGAGAGAGAGAGAGAGAGAGAGAGAGAGAGAGTCTATTTTTATTGTTTCACTTCGAAAGAAAAATGTTTCGCTTATGGACGTTTATCTTATAAAATGATCTGTGGAAAAACAACTGCCCTGTATTATGGGTCATGCATGTACCTGTCATTAAGTGGAAATGGTCTCGGTGATGTGAAAGTCCATTCGAAATACAAAAATAAATATTCTCCCTTGTATAGTTTAAAATATAGGATGCGGTTTGGAAAATAATCTAACGAGAGATATATGCATTGCTGATCCGCGTTTACTTCAGAAGTGAATAAAAAATATTTTTTCTCCTACATTTGGTCTGCTGTAAGCCACAAAAAATGGTACGAAAAGCGTTAAGCAGCGTTTTTTATCTTTTGTTGAGGTTCTTTGGTGACCGTACATGGAAAATGCATTTTAAATGGTGTGTGTGACTTCACTCGTTTGGCTTTGGTACAGTCAAGCAAAGATGTAGGCTTCGGTGGATATAAATTTTCTCTTCTTTTTAGTTTTTTTTTATATAAATATTCAGTACAAATCTTATGATGTTTTCGGCATGAGCACAGAAATTATAAGAAATTTATAGATAACTTAAAGTAGGATGTAAATTCCTTATGATTAGGAATTGTAAATAAAGTAGAGCAGAACTTTTTACTGCATGAAGGATGGATCAGATCGGATTTACCTTCCTCATTAAGCAAAGGTTGTTATTAAATGAATCTCTTTTTCACTCGTTCTGATATATATATATATATATATATATATATATATATATATATATGGTAAATCTCTAGGAGCGCTCCATTTTTCAATATTAAACATACACTCATAAAACATATACCATTTGAAAGCTCTCATTTTTCTGAGTCTAAAAATGTAGTAATCCAAAAGTATCAATAGCAAATAAAACGTAACTAGGTTTAAATATAAAACCCTATACCGATCAATTTGTGATGCGTGATCTTTACGGGGGCTCCGGCCCCGTACCCCGAGACCTAAATTATACAAATGATAATGTAATAACATATTCATGTTAGGTTAGGTTAGCGTAACAATTACCAAAAATACCATCTTACAACACAGACTGAAGATTTATAACTAAGCCATCCTTTATAATGTAATTAATTACGTCACGCGTCAAACAATTAAACCTAGTTACTTTTTATTTGCTGTTGATACTTTTGGATTACTACATTTTTAGACTCAAAAAATGTGAGCTTTCAAATGGTATATGTTTTATGAGTGTATGTTTAATATTGGAAAGATAAAAACATCCAATGCTTTCTCTTCATCTAGGGCACATGACGAATCAAGTTCTCAAAGTCAGAAACCACACGAACAGCACGTCATAATTCTATCACAAACACGACCAAACTGAATCCAATTAGAAAAAAAAAATAGACAGAACAGAATCCAACCAACAATTTACGTCGCAGAGTAGCGAAAATATAGCCCAAATCAGGAAAAATATTTTATGAAAAAAAGTACATTATAGCCAAAACAGGAAATATTCACTATAAAAATGTAACTTGTAATTTTTTCTATAATCTTGCATTTACATTGATGCATTTGGATTACTACATTTTTAGACTCAGAAAAATGTGAGCTTTCAAATGGTATATGTTTTATGAGTGTATGTGTAATATTGAAAAATGGAGGGCTCCTAGAGATTATCCATATATATATATATATATATATATTATATATATATATACAGGGTGGGCGGAAAGTAGCTCCCTATTTTGGATTGGTAAAAAAATACGTATATTATCCATTTATTTCAGAAGAAATAATATGAAAAGGTAGGCATACATGGTAGGTTTTCTCTAAAATTCAATGTGGGCTCCAACTCTTTCCACCAGCTTCTGGAGCCGCCCAGGAATGGCGTCCACTGACTTTAGCAGGAAGTTCGCACTGAGTCCACGAAAGTCAACTCGCCAGGCAGCTCGGGAAAGTGGACTCTCCCGCTACTCAGTGCGAACTGTGCTGAAGAAGGAGCTGAACTGGCGTGCGTGGAAGCTGCATTACTGCCAATCTCTCTCGGACGAGGACTGCGACATTCGCATGGAGTTCGGGAAATCATGCTGGCTTGGCATAAGACTGGCCCCATCTCTTCCGCAACATCCTCTGGAGGACGAGGCGGTGTTCCAAGTCGGAGGCTTTGTCAACCGCACAATTGCCACTACTGGGCAGGAGAGGATCCCATGGTTACGCTGAAAAACGGCAGAATCGGTTCAGTGTAAACGGTGTGGTGTGGTATGAACCTCAGATCAGGTTGTGGGCCCGTTCCTTTGCGCAACACCATGATGCTGAGCGGTACTTGCCTATGTTGCGAAACGAGGTCTGGCCGGTTGTCAGCACATGGGAGAACATCGACGATCTGATATTTATGCAAGATGGCCCCTCCGCACTTCGCTCTTGTTGTCCGTGAGTGGCTGGATGCCCACTTCCCTGGGCGTTGGATGGGTCGTCGTGGTCCACATCAATGGCCAGCCAGGAGCCCCGACTTGACACCGTGCGACTTCTTTCTTGGGGGTGGGTAAAGGAAGAAGTACCGCACCAAACCGAGACATTGGAAGAAACTGGAGGACGAATTCGGGAAGTCATGTCCTCCATTCCGCCGGAATTCCTGCTAAAGTCAGTGGACGCCATTCCTGGGCGGCTCAGAAGCTGGTGGAAAGAGTTGGAGCCCACATTGAATTTTAGAGAAAACCTACCATGTATGCCTACCTTTTCATATTATTTCTTCTGAAATAAATGGATAATATACGTATTTTTTTACCAATCCAAAATAGGGAGCTACTTTCCGCCCACCCTGTATATATACATATATATATATATACAGTCTTTCTGTCCCTGTATAGCGGTAACACGTGTTTCGATCGACATCCGTAAATAAGTTAATTAATAGTGAAAAAACTTGATTAGTTCCAACTACGGAGTTTTGTAGATAAAAACATATTTCAATTTCTAATTCTCGCTCAGATGGAATTAGTAGAGCAAGAATAATTTGCTTTTTTTTACTAGCACCCTTATTTTATACGACTGGCAACAAGTTAAAACTAATACAAAGATATAAAACTCGTATATCCATCAAATATTTTGACTTTTATAAATAATGTAGGCCCTGAATATGAGGTTGAATAATCTCAATGAAATTATGACGTAAAAGAGTGAGCAATCGTTCCCTGACGAGATGTATTTCTGAACACACGAAAAGCCTTGGAATAATTTTTTCTTTTTATTTGCAGACTTAAGTATTTCTATATAGATGCTCCTAAAAATATTTGTGTGATACAGAAAGAGAGAAAGATAGTTTACTTTTGTTTGTCTTACAACGCATTCTCATTTTTTATGGCTGGAATGTACTTCCGATATATATATATAATATATATATATATATAATAATAATAATATATATATATATATAGTAGAGCTAGTTTTAGATGTTTAAGGTGATAATGATTTAATTGTATGCAACGATTGATTTAGGCAATGACTGATTGCTTTATAATGATAGGCTGGGTTAATTACTTATATTGTAATACAATATCACCGATTGGAATGAATTGTTATTTGATTAGATCCACCATACTATTGGAAGTGACCGAAAGCAGCGAGGTCACCAGCTGATTTACGCTCAAGCAAATTAATATTAAGGTTATGAAAGGACACCTACTTTTGTAGTTTATTATGAAAATAAATCCGTTTATTTTATTCACTGTGATATAACAAAGAATTGACAGTAATTAATTGGTAGTTTTACGTTATGCTTATGGCATAGGCTTAGCTAATAAGATGAAATGTTAATAGCTTAATTGACACGTAATAAATAATGTAATACTCATCGATGTATTAAATGGCATGCAACATAGAACATTGAATAAGCCTAGTTAATGATATAAAGAATGCACGTGCGTTTGGTACATTGAATGGAAAACATGACACTGATTAAGTAGGCTAAATGATTGCATGGATGCACATAGAATAATTGATGTGGCCTAATAATAATGGATGAAATGCTTGCACAGTATCATTTATATAAAGGACATTATGTGATGTTAAGTGATTACGTCAAGAGAACATTTATTTAAACACACATTTTATATGACTTGAACATAATGACGGATGGTACGCGGAATAAACGGTATTGAATTGACACTTGAATTGGATGATAGGCCTACTGCGTTATTAAACGGGAGTCAATGGACGCGGATTACACCACTTTGGGAGTATAGCCTACCGTTCGCGGTAGGCTAATGTAGGTTTCTGAGGTACTTACGAATATGATGTACTTAGCTTAGGGCGATGTAAAAACTTGAAGACGGGCTGAAGACAGAACCTATTACGCAGATTCGAGCTGTCGTTGTTCGTTAAGCTCTGAGATGATGGATGTAGGCTTCGTGGAGACCTGAGGTGATGTTACTTCTCGAGGTGCAGGCTGTCGGCCTGGGATGCTGAATATATCTCGAGGAATGTAGAGAAACTTGAAGGCCGACCTGGCAAACCGCAGGCCCGAAGTGATTCCGGTTGGGCCTCGTGGATGCTTCTGCAGGGGTCTTTAGATCTTACGTGAAGACAAATTGTAGGCCCTGAAGAAAGTAGCGGCCACGGCCCTCGGCAGGGGGCCGGAAAAGCGGTTGGTGGACGCGCTGCTCACGTGATGACGTGCGTCCGAGTGTGAGTGAGAGTGAGTGAGGGTGAGTATAAAGTGGAAGCTCCTTTTATACGTAGGCCTGTGACGTAGACTTCATTCTTAAGACGCTTTGTCCACGCGTCTTTTAGTTGTTAACGGTTTCATTCGCTCCCATTGGGGAAAAAATAGACGCTCCATTGTTTGACTCTTGCCCACGTGTGTTTTCCAAGTTCTTGATGAAGCGTGGAAGTAAAGTATTTCTGTCGATTTGTTGGTCTATTTCTTGTCGATCCGCTACATATATATATATATATATAGAGAGAGAGAGAGAGAGAGAGAAGAGAGAGAGAGAGACAGAGAGAGTGAGAGAGAGAGAGAGATTTAGTGTTTCACTTCTAAAGAAGAACTGTGTCGCACATGGATGTTTATCTTATAAATCTATGGTTACGTGGAAATGGCCACGGTGATGTGAATGTTCATTCGAAATACAAAAATAAATAAATAATCTTTTCTGTACAGTTTAACCTATCGGATGCGGTATGGAAAATTAAGCTAACGAGAGATAAAATGCATTGTTAAACAGTAT
>JAJOZX010000643.1:2500-10000 GCA_023014485.1 Bathynomus jamesi | reverse complement strand
TAGCTTAATTATATATTCATTTAGCATAAAATTGTGTTACAAGAACCTGTTTCTGCGTTTCAAGAACATTTTTGCGGGTTTTCGCAGGTGACGGTACAATAAGCACGCGGTAGACCTACGTTGTAATTATTAATTTCCAAACGCTCGTTTTTTGTTTTTGTTTGTTTTTAACTAATTAAAAGCATGGCACCCCCGTCAAGTACTTGCAGTCGCTGTGAAGGGAAATTTGCCGCTTACGCGTTTACAATGGCTAATAATAATGAACAGTTAGTTTGCAGGTGGTGCTCAAGCATGGAAGTGCTGAGGAACGAGTTAGAACGTGAGAGGGAGGCCAGAGTGAGGCTTGAAGAAAGTGATGCTCCTGACGGCAAAATTAGAATCCCTTGAGACTCCAGTTACGACCCCTGCCTCAGTTTCTAAATAATATAAATAGTATAATAGCCCTCTCTCTTCCCCTAGTTCCCAACCCTTCGTTCGAGTGCGAAAAGCAAGACTTGTCTACCAGTAATAACAACAATAAGTTTTCTGTTTTAGGTTTCGAAGATGCTGATGAACCGGAAATACGACTCGTTGGCGATTCCATTGTTCGAGGGCAGCTCGAGGAATTCTGTGGGAGAAACCCTCGTTAGGCGCCGTTACTGCTACCCTGGTGCAAGGGTGGAGGATATAACTAATAGTGTTGACCATTTTACAGACGGTACCGAGGACACAACGTATGTTATTCATGTCGGTACTAATAACGTTTTAAATTCTAGATCGGAAGAACTGCTGGCTAGGTACAGGGACTTATAGAGCGATAAAGGAGAAAACTAATAAGATTGTTTAACAGGTATACTTCCTCGAATTATCCAACGTAACGATTTCTACAGCAAGGCGACCTATATTAACAATAACCTAAAGTCTCTTTGCCAACAGGAAGGAGTGCATTTTGCAAATTTTTGGAACAGTTTCTACGGCAGGAGGGACTTGTTCCTCGAAGATGGACTTCATCTTAATGACGTTGGAGCTGCGCGTTTAGGAAGACTATTTCATAATACTGTCTCTTCTTTTCAGGCTGCCGTAACTCGAACGGTCCCAGCGTAAATTCCACAAATTTCCCTGCGCTCGCGAAGGTGTCGCAATTACAAACAATTTGAAGGTTCTATCCTTAAATGCTCGTAGCCTACGAAATAAAATAAACGAATTTTTTTCTTTAATTGCTTGTAAAGACTGATATAATTGCGATAAATGAATCGTGGCTTAGCACTGAAACTCGTGACTTTGTAGGGGAGTATCAAATTAAAGGTTATAGACTTTTTGTTAAAAACAGAATAGGTAGGCGAGGAGGCGGTGTTATGTTGTATATCAAAGATAATATAGCGAACGTTATAGAAGTAAAGCACACAATTCCAGAACCGATAGATTCGACTATAGCAGAACTTAAATTGAACGATTTCAAACTTGTTGTTGCGGTTATATATAGGCCCCCTAATCAAACAGCTGATACGGACGAAGCGTTATATCGTGAACTAAAGCGAATAATCGGTAGTGAGCAGGCTTTAGTTATGGGTGACTTTAATTGCGCCAACGTAATTACGATACAATGCAGGGAGACGCGGAAGGTAATCGTTTAGTTAATTTTCTCGAGGATAGCTTTCTTATTCAAAAGGTTGGGGAACCTACGAGGTTGGACAGTATTTTAGATTTAGTAATAACTACGGATGATAGGCTAATTACTGATCTTCAAATAATAGAACCGTTGGGCAATAGCGATCACAATATGGTAGAGTTTGTCCTCTCAGTAAGTCACTCGAAACCAGCTAACTCGACTAAAATTCCTAACTTCCAGCACGCAGACTTTAGTAAATTTCGAAATAAATTGTCACACGTCAATTGGGAAAACGTAATGGGGAACTCCAACGCAAAACTAATGTGGGAATCGTTCGAAACAGTATTTAGGACTATAAATGAGGAATGTGTACCGTACAAAATTAAGCGTGCGAAAGTAAACAACAAGCCCTTGTGGTTTACTTCTAGAGTAGAGACATTATAAAGAGTAGAGATAGGGCTTATAGGCTACATAAGTGCGATAAAGACAATTTGTGTTACGAAACAACTACATATCTCTAAGGCGTGAAGCGAAAAGTGTAATAAAAAAGTCCAAGCGAATTTGAAATCTCCATAGCTCGTGACGGTAAAGAAAACCCAAGCGATTCTTTCAATACGTCAATAATAGAAATCCAGTAAAAAGCGTCTTGGGGCCTTTGAAAAATGTAAACGGAGATCTAGTTTCTGAAAAAAAGGAAATGGCTACCTTGCTAAACGAATTTTTTACGTCAGTTTTTACTATAGAAGATGTAACAAATATCCCTACGGTCACAGACATAATACCTTTTGATAATGGTAATATTTTGGATAATATAGTGGTTAGTGAAGGGGAGGTAACGCGCTATATTGATAAAATGAAAACGCGTAAATCACCGGGGCCGGATTCCATATATCCCATACAACTAAAAGAATTAAAAGATAGCATTGTTGTGCCGCTAACAAAGATTTTTAATGCGTCTATTTCTGAGGGGTGCGTACCAGATAATTTCAAGTTAGCAAACGTAACACCTATCTTTAAGAAAGGCGATAAAGGTGCGGCGGGAAATTATAGGCCAATCAGTTTAACGTCTGTTGTAGGTAAGCTACTGGAATCAATAATTAGGGATCGTATAGTCGAACACTTAGAAGTGTATAAGCTAGTTAGAAATACGCAGCACGGATTTAGGCGAAACAAATCTTGCTTAACTAATCTTTTAGAATTTTTCCAAAGCGTGGTTGACGTTTACGATAGACATCGGGCGGTTGATGTAGTGTATTTAGATTTTCAAAAAGCGTTTGACACCGTGCCGCACAAAAGACTCATTGAAAAAACTAAGGCTCATGGAATCAGGGGTGTAGTAATAAATTGGCTAGAAGAGTGGTTGCGAGGCAGGAAACAGAGGGTGGTCGTTGATGGAGCGGAGTCGTGTTGGGCTAATGTAGCGAGTGGCGTTCCTCAGGGTTCTGTATTGGGCCCCTTGCTTTTTCTTATATATATTAACGATTTAGATGTCGGCCTAGTCAGTACAGTTTCAAAGTTTGCGGATGACACGAAGCTGGGTGGTAGGGCGATTAATGACGAAGATAGAGGTAAAATTCAGGAAGATCTGAATAAAATCGTTGATTGGTCAGTCACATGGCAAATGAGATTTAACGTGATAAGTGCAAAATTTTGCATATAGGTTCGCGTAACGGTAATTTTGCGTATAGTATGTCAGGGAAAGATTTAACAAGCGTAGAGCAGGAAAAAGATTTAGGAGTTATAGTCACTGGTGATTTAAAAGTAGCGAAACAAAGTACTGCAGCGGTCAATAAGGCGAACAAAGTGTTAGGTTTTATAGCTCGAAATTTTGAGTACAAATCGCGCGATATTATAGTTCCTCTTTATAAATCATTAGTTAGACCCCATTTGGAGTAAGCGGTCCAATTTTGGAATCCGCATATGCGGACTAGGAGGTTAAATGGTGATCTAATCCAGGTTTTCAAAATTATGAATGGGTTCGATAACGTAGATAGAGATAGCTTTTTCGAAATATCTCAGTATAATAGGACTAGAAATAACGGGTGTAAGTTGACAAGTAGAAGGTACGAGACAGCAGTTGCGAAAAACTTTTTTATGCATAGAATAGTAAATAGCTGGAATAGTTTGCCGGTAGAATTAATTAGTAGCACGTCTATAAACATGTTTAAAAATCGATTAGACGCATATGCTGATAGAAAGGGTATAGTTTAAGGTAGTAAAATTAAGGCTTTGTCGGGATAGATCCCACAGCTCAACAAAAGAGTTGTGGGATATAGGGAGGCAGCGTCTTGGGTTAGGGGATACTCTCTGTCCTAACACACCCCATTTAAAGAGATTCCTCTGCCGAGCGGTGCCCCCCATAGTACTGTGAGGTATTGAAAAACTCATGATCTTCAGTTGCCCCACAAACACCTTTAAATGGGAGACCCAAAATGGGTGCACACACATTTCTACATTACTGTACAGTCTTTACAGCCACACCTACACTTTTCCTCCTAAGTGTATATATTGTAATGTATATGGTTGTAAATTTTGACTTGGTCCGCAATCGATATGGACCGTGACTTGATGGATACCCTAATGAAATTGACTGGATTCACGTTGTGAATGGGTATAGAGTGTAACATGTTTGTGGATGGTAGTCTGTTGTGACTTGATCCTTTGGATCCGGAGATTCTATCTTTGGTTTTGAATCGATAGTTGATTGGTTTTAAATTGATAATTGTTTGGTTTCGTGAAAGTTGGTCGTTGCCAATTTACCGGCGGTTTTTACATAAATTTCTTATGTTCTTGTGGTTCGGAACCCACGTAAAATTGTAGGTCCCCTCCGCCACCAAGGAGGACATACACAATACACGATTACGAACACATTTAGGTAGACCAGCCATGAGTGGATCCAAGGGTCTTTGTTGGTTTGAAACATTATAACATTATAACATTATTATAACAATATACAGGGTGTCCGAGAATTATCTGTACAATTTTTGGCTGTTATTAAAAGTCAACCATGAAGTGTAGAAATGATTTTTTCATTTGTTTCGTTCTTTCTATCTCGTATTGCGTGGAATATTCTCCTATACAGGCGTCGTTCTTTACGTTAATTATACTGCGTGTTTGCAGTTAAATGTATATAATGTTACGGCATGCAGGAGGTGCCCCTTTGGGGCATTGGTTTCTGCGCGTATGTAGAAGAATTACGGCATTTGTTTGAGTGAGGCCCGTGGTGTAGTGGTTATCATATCTGACCGGCAATCGGAAGATCCCGGGTTCGATTCCCTGGTGGTTACCTCATTTTTTCATTTGTTTCGTTCTTTCTATCTCGTATTGCGTGGAATATTCTCCTATACAAGCGTCGTTCTTTACGTTAATTATACTGCGTGTTTGCAGTTAAATATATATAATTTTACGGCATGCGGGAGGTGCCCCTTTGGGGCATTGGTTTCTGCGCGTATATAGAAGAATTACGGCATTTGTTTGAGTGAGGCCCGTAGTGTAGTGGTTATCATATCTGACCGGCAATCAGAAGATCCCGGGTTCGATTCCCGGGTGGTTACCTCATTTTTTCATTTGTTTCGTTCTTTCTAACTCGTATTGCGCGGAATATTCTCCTATACAAGCGTCGTTCTTTAAGTTAATTATACTGTGTGTTTGCAGTTAAATGTATATAATGTTACGGCATGCGGGAGGTGCCCCTTTGGGGCATTGGTTTCTGCGCGTATGTAGAAGAATTACGGCATTTGTTTGAGTGAGGCCCGTGGTGTAGTGGTTATCATATCTGACCGGCAATCGGAAGATCCCGGGTTCGATTCCCGGGTGGTTACCTCATTTTTTCATTTGTTTCGTTCTTTCTATCTCGTATTGCGCGGAATATTCTCCTATACAAGCGTCATTCTTTAAGTTAATTATACTGCGTGTTTGCAGTTAAATGTATATAATGTTACGGCATGCGGGAGGTGCCCCTTTGGGGCATTGGTTTCTGCGCGTATGTAGAAGAATTACGGCATTTGTTTGAGTGAGGCCCATGGTGTAGTGGTTATCATATCTGACCGCCAATCGGAAGATCCCGGGTTCGATTCCCGGGTGGTTACCTCATTTTTTCATTTGTTTCGTTCTTTCTATCTCGTATTGCGCGGAATATTCTCCTATACATGCGTCGTTCTTTACTTTGATATATATAATATATATATATATATATATATATTTATATATGCAATATATACTGTATATATATATATATATATATATATATATATATATATATATAAGTAATTAGTAGCACGTCTATAAACATGTTTAAAAATCGATTAGACGCATATGATGATAGATTGGGTATAATTTAAGGTAGTAAAATTAGGGCTTTGTGGTGATAGATCCCACAGCTCAACACAAGTGTCGTAGGATAGAGGGAGGCAGCATCTTTGGTTAGGGGATACTCTCTGTCCTTACACACCACATTTAAAGAGATTCCTCTGCCAAGCTGTGCCCCCCATAGTACTGTGAGGTGCTGAAAAACTCATGATCTTCACTTGCCCCACAAACACCTTTAAATGGGAGACCCAAAATGGGTGCATACACATTTCTACATTACTGTACACTCTTTACAGCCACACCTACTCTTTTCCTCCTAAGTATATATATTGTAATGTATCTTGTGGTTCGGAACCCACGTAAAATTGTAGGTCCCCTCCGCCACTACGGAGGACAGACACAATACACAATTACGAAAACAGTTAGGTAGACCAGCCATGAGTGGATCCTAGGGTCTTTGTTGGTCTGAAACATTATAACATTATTATAATATATATATATAATATATATATAGATATATATATATATATTATATTGATATATATATATATATATATATATATATATATATATATATATATAGATATATATATATATATATATATTGCATATATATATATATATATATATATATATATATATATATATATATGCATATATATATATATATATATATATAATCATGCGGGTTGCTTCTACAGAGCTTCAATTTAATATTTAGGAGAAATCCAATGACAAGGAGAAATGTAAATGCCATGAAAAGTCTTCTTTAAGCGCAACGTTTCGAGCAATACGCTCATCTTCAGGCTGTTTAATAACAAATGTGAAATTAAAATCAATATTGAATGAAAAACAAAACAGAAAATTTCTATAACCTATTCATAAAGACAAATTTTAAAGACTGAGAAAAGAGTGTTAAATTCTAAGTTATACAGATTTACATATAAAAATTAAGAAGCTATTTTTAAATACATATAGTAAATGTGAAATTAATACACTGGAAAAATTAACAATAGTACACTGGAATAATGAGACTAACTAACCTTACACTGCAGTTTCCGAGGCTAACTGATTGGAGCCGAGGCAATACGGGAAAAAACAAGAGATGGCGAGGGCGATTGGGGAAGGGGGATTATAAGGAATTGGGGAAGGAGGAGGGATCATAGGAAATTGAGGGGGACGGCAGCTGAGTCAACATTCAGACTAGGGGACAATGTTTTGATGAAAAGCGATTCCAAAATTCTTAGTGAGTTGGGACAAGTATTACAACCAAGAATTTTAAAATTTCTAAAGTGACATCAATTTTGCATTTATGCTGTGTTCGCGAATACTGGAAGCTTCTTTAGTTTTAAAATTTACCTGTTCGGCCACTTATTCCCATATGCGAATAAAATCTAGCCCTGAGAGAGCGAACAGTGCTGCCAATGTAATTCCCAAGGACACCTACGGCAGGTAAATAAATATACAACACCGCTACGCAACGAGTCAGGGGTTCGATCCTTCGCTGAGAAAAAGCTACCTAAAGACGTTTTATTAATAAATATGATGCGGAAATCAGTATGATAAAAAAATTTCCTTAACAATTTTGTAAATTTAAGCTTAAA
>JAJOZX010000642.1:1272500-1279462 GCA_023014485.1 Bathynomus jamesi | reverse complement strand
TTTTAGAGAAAAACGATGTATGCCTACCTTTTCATATTATTTTTTTCTGAAATAAATGAATATACGTATTTTTTACCAATCCAAAATAGGGAGCTACTTTCCGCCCACCCTGTATATATATATATATTTTATATATATATATATATATATTATATATATATATATATATATATATATTATATATATTATTATATTAGACTGGCCCAAAAAACTTATTCTTCAAAAGTGAAAGTCTAACCCCCTAAAATTTTACCACCATCATAATATACTCGATCACTAAATTTCAACAATATCTATGCACTTTTGGTGGTGCCGACAGCCTCTTGTATTTTTCATTTATTGCGAAAATATCAATTGCTGGTAAAATTACTTTAAGAAATCCTGTAATTCGTATTTCGTAGTAAAAATATTGTGTGCATAGCATGCCTATTCACACTCTTGTGGATTGTGCTCCACATGTTACACTGTTACACATGTTACACTCACTGTCACATGTTACACTTTTGAGTAGAAACACGTCTTTTGACCTGACGTCATTACTGGTGACGTCATCGGCTACGAAGGAAAGTGGGAGGGTCGCTGGTCACGTCAGTATTGTTTAAGACGTAGTGAGAGATTGATGTGCAAGTGTTTTCTCTTAATATTTGCAGATTTTATCCTTCACCATGTCCGATTCAATTGTAAGAAGAAGAAAAACTGTAATATGGCTGATTGGACAGCCAATTGACACAATTGGCAGTAAGACGTTTCCATCCAATGGAGATGTACTACGTCGGCTTTTCTGTCTCACAAACAGTAAGAAATCATTGAAAGAAGCATCCAACATAGTTTATGCTGAAATTTTTAAGATTTGTTACAAGGCGAAAATACCCACCAGAGCCAAACAGCATGTACTAACGAAAATTCAGAAAATGTATGAGAACTTCAGATCATTTCAAAAATCAAAATCAAACCGTAATGAAAATCATTTTAAAAAAGAAACTGAATTCCAAGATAGTTTAGATAACCTTATTGATATAGCTCACGCAAATGCTTTACAAATGATGTCAAATGAGGAAGATAGATCATTCCTACATGTTTAACGAGAAAAAGGGAGGCGAGGTTACATGACTGATAATGATAAACTGGTCGCTAAGCAAATGCGAAAACGAAAAAGAGATGAAAGAAATGCTGCACTAAAAGAAGCCGAGGCATTGCGAAAGAAACTGTCATCAGCTGCAGTTCAGTTCAGTAATAGCAGTTCAAGCAGTAGTAGTGATGAGCATTGAGCAACCAGAGCAGGCACATCGTACACTCCTGAAATGACATCCAAACCTTCAAGCAGCACAATATCAAATAAGTGTTAGCGCATCGTAACACTTGATCTGACAATAGCATTAGATCGAACAAAAACAAGTGATCGTAGTGCTGTTATGGTGCTTTCAGCTGCTGCAACTTCTCTTGGACATGACACTGACAATGTTGATTTGGGCAGAAGTACTCTACAGAGGGCGTGGAGTGCCGTACGCCAAAAAGTTGCAGATGACATTAAGCAAACCTTTACCTCTGACGTTCCGCTTACCATTCATTGGGATGGTAAAGTAATGCAAGATATAACAGGTGATGAAAAAATAGATAGGCTAGCTATTCTTGTATCCGGTGGAGGAAAGTCTAAGCTTCTAGCAGTACCCAAACTTGTTTCTGGAGAAGGCGGAAAATTTGCAGAAGCAGTTCTAGAATGCTTAGACGATTGGAATTTGCGAGAATGTATTCAAGCAATGTGTTTTGATACTACCGCTAGCAATACTGGCAAAAAGAAAAGCGCTTGCATGATAATCGAAAGTAAGCTTGATAGAAAACTCCTTTCTTTGGCTTATCGCCACCATATTAATGAAATTGTGATGTCAGACGTCTTCCAGAAGTGTTACGGTGATTCAATGGGACCGGATATATTACTTTTCAAACGTTTCAAGATTTCCTGGAAACAAATGGAAGATAAAAGATATGAAGCTGCCAATACAAACATGCCGTGAAAAGCAGAAATCCTCAAACTGTGCGAAGAACAGCTTGCCAGAAGTCACCCAAGAGCGGATTATCGCGAACTTCTTGAATTATCAATTATTTATTTAGGTGGTGTTCTATCAGGAGTACATTTTCGTCAACCTGGGGCTTTACATCGCGCGAGGTGGATGTCGCGAGTGATTTATGCTATCAAAATTGTATTGTTTCGCTTCCAGTTCAAACTGACAAAACAGGAACTGAGTGTAATGGAAAGCTTCTCTCGCTATGCTGTCCGCTTTTATGTGCCAAAGGTTTGCGGCTCCTATCGCATCTTTTGCACCAAGAACCGATTTCGAGTATCTACAAGAGCTTCAGCAATATGATGATAAGGAATTTTCAGCAATAGCTAGCAAAGCACTATGCCGTCACCTCGTCACCTCTGGTATCTAAATGAAGAACTTGTGTCGCTTGCCTTTTTTGATGACGGCATAACTTTTCAAGTGAAACGGCAGATGGTTCAGGCATTGGAAAGACCTGGTTCAGAAATACCAGAAAAAAGAATTGCTTTTGACCACACTCATGATGACCCACTAGAGAAAAGTCTGGCGGACTTTGTCACAAGCTCAAGCCGCTCCTTCTTTGAGAAATTGTCCCTTCAATCGACGTTTCTCGAAGTAGATCCTGCAGAATGCGATATCAGGGACGACTATAAATTAGCTAAGGAATATGTTAAAACAATGAATGTTGTAAACGATAATGCAGAGAGAGCGGTCTCATTAATTCAGTTTCAGCAGTCATCTCACAAAAAACGAACAACTGCAGTACCTTCTTCAAGTCGTGGAAAAACACCGAGAGCAGTTTCCAGAGGCAAAGAAATCAATGATAAAGACAGGAAGAACATCATCCTCATGAGTTAACATTAAAAAAGTGGATTAGGCCTATTGGAGATACCACTTAAAAAAATCGCGCCTGTTGTAGTTACCTCCTGGGTGGTGCGGAAAAGCTACACATTTCAGTCTGTCAGCACTACTAAATATTATGGAATCCAGCTGAAACTTCACTCAAAACTTCAAATCGACACGCACAACAAATTCCAGGGGCGAGACATAAGAAAATAAAAAAATTATTTTTCACCCCAATGAGCCTGGGCCGGTCTATTATATATATATATATATATATATATATATATATATATATATATATATATATATATATATATATATATTTATATATTATATATATACATATATAAATATATATCTATATATATTTTATATTCTATATTTATATATATATATATATATATATATATATATATCTAATATATATATATATATATATATTATATATATATATTATATATATGATACACACAGACCGTGCATGGAACAAGGAACTCTTCTAGGGTAATTAAAATTTAAATCCACTATAGTCTGAATAAGTAATGGTAAATGACAAATACTTTAGTATTTCTTTTTCATGATGCTAGCCCGACGTGGGCAACGGGTCACTCGCGAAGAGGTCCCATAACTATAGCTTCCCTCACCAGCTATCTGCAAAGCAGATAGGATCCAGCTTTGGGACATGATCTGGGGTTTAAAGCAGCCTAGCCCAGCTACATTTGGAACCTCAATATAAGCAAAAGACTCGCTGCCTTCACCTCAGATTGAATACATCAAAGAAAAAGGGGTAACTATTATATTTTTAGCCAAAAACCAAAACTTAAACCTCAACTGGCAGAATTGAGCGTCCACTTTACAAGGCACATAACATGTCCGTTTCAAGATGGGAATGAAGTCAGAATGGTTCCCTGAGGTTTTATATGATACACACAGACCGTGCATGGAACAAGCAACTCTTCTAGGATAATTAAATCCACTATAGTCCGAATAAGTAATGGTAAATGACAACTACTATAGATTTTCTTTTTCATGATGCTAGCCCGACGTAGGCAAAGGGTCACTCGCAAAGAGGTCCCAAAAATATCCATGCACGGTCTGTGTGTATCATAAAAAACCTCAGGGAACCATTCTGAATTCATTCCCATCTTGAAACGGACGTGTTATGTGCCTTGAAAAGTGGACGCTCAATTCTGCCAGTTGAGGTTTAAGTTTTGGTTTTTGGCTAAAAATATAATAGTTACCCCTTTTTCTTTGATGTATTCAATCTGACGTGAAGGCAGCGAGTCTTTTGCTTATGTTGAGGTTCTAAATGTAGCTGGGCTAGGCTGCTTGAAACCCTAGATCCTGTCCCAAAGCTGGATCATATCTGCTTTGCAGATAGCTGGTGAGGGAAGCTATATTTTTGGGACCTCTTTGCGAGTGACCCGTTGCCCACGTCGTGCTAGCATCATGAAAAAGAAAAACTATAGTATTTGTCATTTACCATTACTTATTCGGACTATAGTGGATTTAATTATCCTAGAAGAGTTGCTTGTTCCATGCACGGTCAGTGTGTATCATAAAAAACCTCAGGGAACCATTATGAGTTCATTCCCATTATATATATATATATATATATATATATATATATATATATATATATACACCACACATATATATATATATATATATATATATATATATATATATAAAAGGGTTCACTCTAAAAACAGCCATGAAATCAACATTTATTAACTACTCATAATGAAACTCATACTGAGCAAAACTATGTAAACAGTGTATATGTACATCAATTTTCAGATTATTATATTCAAAATTAATAATGTAATGAGGATTTTTATGTTCAACAAATTTTGTTGGTGAACATCGCTCAAGTTTTGAATTCTGGGAGTCTTGTCACAAAGGCGATAAAACTTTGTTAATAAAATTTTTATTCTTATTTTAGTAATAAAATACATCGTAAGATTTATAAAATATAGGAAATGCCTTCATTAAAAAACCATGAAAATAAAAAAAGGATTTTGAATTTCGAAACAGAACTTAAATCCTAAGCTTAAAAAGAAATCAAATTAACATTTTACTCTTGGAACTCCTCTTAAAAAAAATTGTTCACTGTGTTTTCCCTTCTGTTTCAACAATTTTCTTCAATCTTGGACGAAATTTATCAATGGTTCAATCGATCTGCTCCTGTGGTATCTTTTCCCACTTCTCCACAAGAAGCTGACGCAAGTGATCAACATTTCTCACCCTGCTCCTGTAAACTCTCTGTGCCAAATTTTCCCAGATTCCATAGTCAACAGGGTTCAAGTCAAGATTGTTAGATGGCCAATTTTGGGGTTCAAGTAATTCTGGGACATTATTTTTTAAGTATTCCACAGTTGCTATTGCTGTATGGGACGTTGCTCCGTCTTACTGAAAAACATAACCACCGTTGGCCAGATTTTGCATTTCAGGAAGCATGTTTTGTGGCAGAATATTTCTATAGTACTTGGCAGTGACTCTTACACGAGGCTCAGTAAAATGAATGGATGTTTTTCCCAACTATGATATGCCAACTGACACCATGACACTAGCTGAGAAATGACTTCTGGTTGCAAAAAGTCTGCTATCAGGTATTTCATTCTTACATTGGACGTGCGAGTAAACTCTGTCATTTTGACTGTTCCGTGGTGGCTCCACAGTGAATTTCTTTTCATCAGTGAAAAAAGCCTTTGAAAGTTTATAACTTATGATTTTGTTTAATTGTTTATATTTCAGAATTTTTAATTAATGGTTTATATACTAGCTTGCTTTTAATTGTTGCTTGGAACTCGTAATTTTGATACCAATTAATCGATTATGGAAGCTAGGCCTAACTCACCATCACCCAGTTGCTCATTTGGGAGAAGTTCTACAAGAAAAGAAACTGAAGTATGGCTAATTGGGCAGCCCTCTGCAGTACTAAAAACATCCGTATTACCATCAGAGAAGGAAATGATGGCCCTCTTCATGCACTACAGAAATATTAAAAAGCAAGACATTAGAGAATCATGCTGCTCTACTGCAGATGATGTGCTAGCAGTTTGGAAAAAAGCAGGAATACCAGCAAAACAAAGAATACATGTAGTAGATAAAATTCAAGGAATACTGAAGGAATGACAGCTGCTTAAGAAAAACAAAGCAACAAATTGAAAAGATCACAAAATTTAAATAATAAAGATGAAAAATGGAAAGATAAACTGGAAAACTTATTTGACATTGCTCATGAGAATGCTATGCAGCTTATAAAAATAGAAGATGATAAGAAATTCTTGAAAATACAACGTGAGAAAGGACGTCATGGAGAAATGGGTACCATTGATAAGGCTGTTGCTAAAAAAGAGCAAAGAGCAGCAGAAAAGCAACAACGTTATGAAAAGAGGAAAGCAGAAGAAGAGATCAAAAGAAAGAAGAGTGAAGAGGCTGTCATACTCACCAGTACATCATCAGAATCAGAATCAGAGGAGAGTAAAAGTGATGAATCTGGTTTCTGTGCTGCACAACCTTCAACATGGAAAAGTAAGGTTGGCAAACGTAGAAAATTGTTTGATGATAAATTATTAGGAAGTCTTGATGTTGCAAAATTGAGTGACAGAAATGCGTCTCTTTTTAATGCAAACAATCAGACATCGCTTGAATGGGACATCTGTGAACAAATAAAATGCATGTGTTTCAATACAACGGCAGCCAATACTGGTCCTAGAAATGGTGCAGCTATTCTTCTAGAACAAAAATTCGGCAACGATTTATTGTGGCTGGCATGTCGACACCATATATTTGAAATTATGCTGGAAGCTGTTGTTTCAGTCTTTATCACCATCTTCTGGCCCAGATATAGTCCTTTTTAAGAAGTTCAGAGAAAAATGGTCAAGCATTAATAAGGAGGACTACGAGACAGCATTATCAGATCCAGATATCTATGAAAATATTTATGACATCAAAGATGACATAATTATATTTGCAACAAATCAACTAGATACATTCCAACCAAGAGACGATTACCTAAAACTATTGCAGTTAACAATTATTTTTTTGGGAGGTGAACCAAAAGGTGGAATCAAA